>CAUYQG010172757.1:0-13577 GCA_963574415.1 Tarsius wallacei
GTTATTGTGAATAATGCTGCAATAAACATGCATTTGCAGGTATCTTTTTAATAGAATGATTTGAATTCCTCTGGGTAATTTCCAGAAGGGGGATTGCTGGGTCATATGGAAGGTCAATTTTTAGATCTTTTAGGAATTGCCACATTCTTTTCCACAGAGGCTGTACTGTGTATCAGTACAGCCAGTACCAACAGTGTAGAAGTATTCACTTTTCCCCACATCCTCTCCAGCATTTGTTATTTTTTGAGTTATTGATGATGGTCATCCCGACTGGAGTTAGGTCATATCTCAGTGTGGTTTTAATTTGCATTTATTTGATAATTAGTGAGGCTGAGCATTTTTTCATGTGTCTGTTGGCTGCTAGTATATCTTCTTTTAAGAATTGTCTATGCATATCTTTTGCCTACTTTTTAATAGGGTTGTTTTTTTTTTCCTTTCGGCACGTTTGAGTTCCTTATAGATTCTGGATGTTTGGCCTTTGTCAGATATACAGTTGGCAAATATTTTTTCCCATTCTATGAACTGTCTCCCCATTCTCTTGATGATTCCTTTTACTTGGCAGAAGCTTTTCATTTTTATGAGGTCCAACTTGTCTATCTTATCTCTTATGGCATGGGCATCTCAGCTTTTGATCAGAAATTGTATGTCTATTCCAATTTCCGTAAGGGTGTCTCCTACGTTTTCTAAGATCCTTATAGCTTGAGGTCTTAAGCTTAGGTCTTTGATCCATTTAGAGTTGGGTTTTGTGCATAGTTATAAGTAGGAGTCCTATTTCAATCTTCTCCACGTGGTCAGCCAGTTTTCCCAACACCATTTACTAAATAAGTTCCTCTCTCCCTAGTGGCTGTTGGTGGAGGCTTTGTCGAAATTGAGTTGGTTGAGAAATTGAGGTTTTGTTTCCAAAGTCTCTATCCTGTTCCATTGGCCCATATGCCTGTTTTTGTACCAGTATCAGGCTGTTTTGATTATTTTAGCCTTATAGTAAAGTTTAAAGTCTGGGAGTGTGATAACTCCCATTTTTGTTTCTTTTGCTAAGGATTGTTTTGGCTATTCATGGTGGCTATGTTTCCATGTGAATTTCTGTATTGTCATTTCCAGATCTGGAAAGAATGATGTTGGTAATTTAATGAGTATTGTGTTGAATCTGTAGATTGCCTTGGGTAGGATGGACATGTTAACAATGTTAATTCTTCCAGTCCATGAGCATAGAACATTTTTCCATTTGTTTTTGTCTTCTTTGATTTTTGAGCAGAGTTTTGTAGTTTTCATTGTAAAGGTCTTTCACTTCTCTGGTTAGGAAGATGCTGAGATATTTAATTTTTTGTGTGTGGCTATTGTGAGTAAGATTCTGTTTTTTATTTGGTTCTCTGCCTGTTTGTTGTTGGAGTATAAGAATGCAACTGTCTTTTACACATTTATTATGCACCCTGAGACTTTGCCAAAGTCCTTTATCAGTGCAAGGAGGTTTCTGACAAATTCTCTTGGGGTTTCAAAGTATAGGATCATATTGTCAGCAAAGAGGAATACCATAGCTTTCTCTTTTCCTACTTGATTCCTTTGATTTCCTTCTCTTGTCTGATTGCCTTAGCAAAGGCTTCCAATCATATGTTGAACAGGAGGAGTGAGAGTGGACAGCCATGTCTTGTCCCGGTTTTCAGGGAAAATGCTTCCAGTCTGTCCATTTAGCAATATATCGGCTGTGGGTTTATTGTAGATGGCTCTTACTATTTTGAGGTGTGTTCCCTCTATGCTAGGTGTTCAAGGGTTTTTATCAAGAAGCAATGCTGGATTTTATCAAAAACCTTTTCTGCATCTAACAATATTATCATGTGGTTCTTGTCTTTACATCTGTTGATGTATTTAATTACATTTATGGTCTTGCAGATGTAAAGCAAGCCCTGCATCCCAGGGGTGAAGCCTACTTTGTCATGGTGGATAATTTTGGAGTGTGTTCTTGGATCCAATTTGCTAGAATCTTGTTGAGATTTTTGCATCTATGTTCATTAGGGATATTGGCCTGCAGTTCTCTTTCTTTGTTGGACTTTTACCTAGCTGGGGTATCAGTGTGACGTAAGCTTCATAAAATGATTTGGGAAGAGTTTTGTCTTTCTTGATTGCCTGGAATACTTTCAATAGGATTGGTATCAGCTCCTCCTTGTATGTTTTGTAGAATTCCACTGGAAATCCATCTGGTCCAGGTCTTTTTTATATAGGTAGTTTTCTTATGACATATTCAATTTCCTGGCTTGGTACCAGTCTATTTAGGATCTCAATTTCTTCTTGGTTCAACTATGGGAGGTTGTGTGATTTCATTTAGGTTTTCGAGTTTGTTTCCATACAGGTATGCATAGTAATTTCTGATAATCATTTGTATTTCTTTGGGGTCAGTTGTGACTTGGTCTTTTGCATTTCTGATTGTGTTTATTTGGGCTTTTTTCTCTCTTTTTCTTGGTCATTCTGGCTAGGATTCCATCAATCTTGTTTATCCTTTCAAAGAATCAGCTTTTTTTGTTGTTGATTTTTTCTATGATATTTCTGTCTTCTGAGTCTCATATTCGGTCTTTTGCTTTGGTGATCTGAATTCTACTGAAGTTAGGGTTTTGGTGGTCTTGTCTTTTCAACTTCCTTAGGTGATTTGTTAGGCTGTTAACTTGTGATATTTTCATTTTTTAAATGAGTGCTCATGGAAATATGAATTCCCCTCTTAGTGCTGCTTTCATGGCACCCCAGAGACTTTGGTAAGATGTTTCTTCACTTTCATCTGTTTCCAGGAATATTTTATTTTATTTTATTATTTCTGTATTGAGCCAGGAGTTGTTCAGCATCATGCTGTTTAGTGTCCATGTCCTTGTGAGTTTTGGGGGAATTTTGTTGGTGTTGATATTTATTTTTATTCCACTGTCTTCTGAGAAGGTGCATGGCAGTATTTTGATCTTATGAAATTTGTTTCTGCTTGATTTATGGTTGAGGATGTGCTTGATCTTGGAGTACACTTCATGGGTGATGAGTAGAATGTATATTCCATGGCTGTTGGGTGCAGTGTTCTGTAGATGTCTATTAAGTCCTTTTGTTTGTGTGTCAAGTTGAGGTTCTGGATCTCCTTGTTGATTTTTTGTGTTGATGATTTATCTAGGGTTGATAGTGGGGTATTTAAATACCCAGCTATAATAGTGTTAGTGTAAATATCTTTGTTTAGTTTGCTTAGTAGCTGTTTTATAAAATCTGGTGTTCCTGTGTTGGGCACATATATGTTTAGGATGGATTTTTTTTTGATTGAACCTTCTATCATTATGTAGTGTCCTCCTATATCTTTTAAAATTTTTGATAGTTTAAAGGTTATTTTGTCTGATATTAAGATTGTGACTCCTGCCTTCTTTTGTTTTTCATTCACCTGAAAATTTGTTTCAATCTTATAACTTTGAGTCTGTGAGAATCTTTTGTATTGAGATATGTTTCCTGGAGGTAAAATTGTCGGGCCATGTTTTTTTAATCCAGTTTTCCATTCTATGTCTTTTTAGTGGTGTTTTTAGTCTATTCATATTCAGGCTAATTATTGAGATGTGAGAGTTTATCCCCATCATGAGGCTTTTATAAAGTTCTTTGTTGTTGTTATTGTTGTTGCTGCTGCTTGTTTGTTGGTTGGTTTTCTTTTGACTTGGGGGTTGATATGTGTGTGTTTTCAGTTTTGCAGTCACCATGCATACTGTGTTGATTCTCTGTTTCTCTGCCTTCTTGGGAAGAGTGTGGTCATTCTTTTTTTTCTTTCTTCTGTGCTTAATACCTTCTTAAGCAACCGTTATAGAGCTGGTCTGGAGGCAGCATAAACTCTTAGGGGTTGAATGTCTGGGAAGGATTTAATTCTCCATCACTAATGAAATTTAGCTTAGGTGGGTTGAAATTGTTTATCCATGAGAATTTTGCAAATTGGACTCCAGTCTCTTCTAGCCTGTAGTGTTTTTGCATATAAATCTTCTATTATTCTAATTGGTTTTCCCTGGTAGGTAAACTGACCTTTCTCTGTCACTACCTTTAGGACTTTTTCTTTTATACCTACTTTGTGTAAGTGAATACTATGTGTCTAGGAGTTGATCTTCTCATTTGAGGTCTTTCAGGGGTTCTCTTGATCTCTTGTTTGATGGCCCCATCTCTGAGGGAGTGAGGGAAGTTTTCTTGGATAATGTCATGGAATGTTTGTTCCAAGATGGTCTCTGTCTCCCTTTCTGCCTCAGGAATGCTGATTGGGCATAAGTTCTGCCGTGTAATATAATCGCACCTCTCTTAGGGGCTTTGTTCCATCTTTTTATGCTTCCTTTCTACATTTTTAATCATTTTTACTAGTTTCATATTTTGATTCTTCCACTTGTTTAATTCTGCTTTCCATGCTTGTGAGTTTGTTATTTATTTTACTGTATTCTTTATTGCTGTCCTCTCAGTTATCAACTCTTTCATTATTTCTTCTTGTCTTTCTTCATTTGTGTTTATCCTCTCCATCAATACTTTGATATCTAGGTTTGTGGTTTGAGACTAGTCATTCTGGGGGATCTTCATTGTTTGAGTTTCAAAGTCTATATTCTCAGGTACTGTCTTTTCAGTGGCCCGGAGGGCACCTGTGTTCTTCTGTTCATTCTTCTTCATTTGTGTTGGATTGTTCTCCCTCTTTTCCCCCTTCTCAGTGTCCTCAGCACTGCTGCTTTTCACTTGCTACAATAGGGAGCAGGTTTTGGTCTCTAGATCCTCCCCTCTGCTCTCAGGACAGGCAAATTATGCTGCTGTCCATGTGGGTCAGACACCCCATGGACTGCTGGGGAAAGGGAATTGAATCAGATCAGGACTCACTCCATCTTGTCTGCTGTTAGGTCCCCCACTCTGATTACACGTGTCTGTGTTTCATCCATTGTGAGGTGTGGGCATCTGTTTCTCTGGTATCATGCACTTGAAGTATTCTTTCTGGGCAAATGATGATCGATCCCAGAGGGGTGTAGAGAGATCACCCCTCAGTCTCAGGATGCAGGTTGCTCAGAATTGGGTGAGTTAGAGCAGGTCTTTTCCCAGTTCTAGGGCAGAGAAAATGGTGTTGGCTCAAGTCTTATCCTCTTGTGGAGCTCAGCTCCAGATTTCCTCCCTACACTTTCTCCATGGTCTCTGCTGCCAACACCTTGTCTGTTGCCACAAGTGGTGGTATGAGCCAGGTGCCAAGTGCTGAGAGGCAGCTGATCTCTACTGCTTTTTCCAGAAAGATGCCCCAGGAATAGTGGATGTTCCTGTGTGTAGGGGCATTGAATTCAGAGCAGTGGTAAAATTGAAGCTGCTTTTGCAGGGGAGCCCCAGGTGCTTGATCCCACATCTCCCCTCAATTGGACAGTTGCTCACCCACTTGCACACACACACAACCACATGTATTCACCCTTATGTACACTCACCCATGAATAGACTCACATACTCTGACTGGTTTCATTGCCCCTCTCCTCCAATTTATCATATTTAATTGTGTGCTGAAAATATTTTACCATCTCTAGATGATGATTTTCTCCTGTCTTCTAGAAAAAAAATTTATATATATATATATATACATATATATATGTGTATATATACACATATATATATTATTCTTATGTATAGGTTTATGATCCACTTTGAGTTAACTTTTATATATATCATTTGTAGAAAAACTATCATTTCTCCAATGTAGTAGCAATGGAATGGCCATCAGAGTGGTCATCATATTACACTTGATGTCCTGAATGCCATCTAAATGTCTTTTTTTCAACATTCCTTTTATCTTCTGGTAAATAAAAAGTCACTGGGGACCAGATTGGGTGAGTAGGGAGGGTGTTCCAGTAAGGAGGGTGTCCCAGTTATTTGTTTACTGGCTAAAATTTCCCTCACAGACAGTGCTCTGTGAGCTGGTGTGTTGTTGTGATATAAGGACTTTTTTTAGACCATTTTGTACATACCTTTGTCATGCCAAGATTTTCAGTTAAGATTTTCCTGTTTCTCTATCAATATTTAGTTTGCTATGCTTCTCACAATCCGCCAAATATTTTGATGCATAATTTGATGACGTTTTGCAATGTTTTAGTCAGTTCTACTTGTTACTGACTGTCCTGATGTCTCTTTATCAGTGATGCTTTCTCTCTTCTCAGAAAAATGTTTAATCCATTTTTACATGGCCATTTTCTTCATGGCATTATTCCCATAAACTTGGACTAACATATCCCTGATTTCACTTGCACTCTTGCCAAGTTTAACAAGAAATTTAATGTTTGTTCATTGCTCTAATTCAAGAGCTGACATTCTCACAATGGCATACAAAAACATGCAGCAACAATAATGAACACCTCCCAGCAAGACACTGCCACACGTCAACACAGACACAGCTGTGAGACACTGTTATACCAGGGTTATAAAACCTTACTGAGTTGTCTGTACAGTGCTGTCAGCCTAAGTGTATAGTGGTAAGCTCGCAAACTTAATTGTCAGACCTGGAACTTCTGGGCTTTCGATTTTGTTTCATTGATCTATGTGTTAGTCCGTTTTGGCTGCTGTAACAAAATACTACGAACTGGATAACTTAAAAGCAATAGACATTTATTCCTCAAGTTCTGAGGAAGAAATTCAAGCTAGAAAGTCAAGATCAAAGTGCTGGTGGGTTTGGCAATCTCATCCATCTTGCCTTCCACATGCCCCATCAATGTGAACTATAGCACAGGTCCATTTCTAAGAGAAGAGCAGATGATTTGAGGCAGCAAGACTGGACTATGTTCCATGTTGCTTCAACCTAATAGGTCTGTTTAATATATTAGTGTCTATGTCTCTTCTTTCCTTGTCTGTAAAATGGGAATCATGTCTGCTGCACTTAAAAATATCATAGACTGAATGAGACAGCTCACCCTAAGAGTTCCATATGAGATATTTGTACATAGGGAAATCACTACTGATCTCAAAACAATTTTCTTGAGGGACATTTTAAATAAATAAAGCAAGAATGAGCAAAAAGTAAAAATTCCAGAAATATCACTTGCACGGGAATAGCTTGCATGCATTGTTAACTCTCTTTTCTGCTTCTACCTACTTGCAGCTTAGTCATACCTGGGTGTGTGTTGAAATAAACGTTAGCACAAGGAACACCTGCTATGTAGGTGATAAAGGGAAAAGAAAAATCATCACACAACCCAAAGCAAAAAAAAAAAAAAAAGAAAAGAAAAGAAAAGAAAAGACTGCTTGAGTGATTGAGGATAGATTTTTTTCTTTCTTTCTTTCTTTCTAATTTTTGAGAAAACAGAATTTATTGAGAGGACAGAAAAGCTCCCAGAGTGGGAGGGGACCCCAGGAAGTTGACCGAGGATAGATTTTTATATACATATTATCTCAAAGTCAAGGAAGAAAATCAGAGAGACTTAACTGGAAAAAGGCTGGTACATGACTTTCTTTCCTTTTTTTTTTTAATCTCTGATATTAGATTTGTTTACCTGCTGGACTACACAGACATTTTGCAAGTTCTACTGTAAAGTACGTTTAAAATGACAGAATATTTATAAATTTTGTTTCATTTTGTCTTATTTGGGGCCAGACTAGTATTTAAACCTAAATGCCAGCAAATATGCTAAATACATGATGATAGAATCATAAACAATTGCAGGGATGCCTCCTGGCTTTGCTTGGGACACCTTTTTCATGCCAAGTGCTGTCACCGTGTGGATGTAGATGAATTGTTTTCTGGGAGTAAGAAGTGGAGAAAAGCAAAGGACATCTTCCTCATTTCTTTAACCTTGGGAAACAGGATAAATCTGGCTTGGGCATCTCTTTGAGGAAAAGAATATCTTGACATGTACACAGAGCTCTTGGAGAAAGCTTAGTATCCATTGGCAAGAAAGGGCAAGATTCTGAATACATCTAAATAATCGGCATAGCATTAAAATGCCTGCCTATGGCAGACCACTTACCAGGATATAAATCATGTTGCTTGCCACATGCAGCACGTCCGACATAGGGTATGACTCTGGCTCGTCTAATGAAATGGCTTTGATGAAGTTTGTGTAGATAAATTAAAGCAGCATTGCTAAGAATTATGTTCATAATCCAATCTTGAGAACAGAGCTGAACGTGTAATGCTACATTTGTAACAAAAGTCAAGCATCTCTGTTGAGGTGCACACAGGCAGACAGTTGATCGGGGCATTCAGTGTGTTCTACGTTCTACTGTAATCCACACGCTCCTTCTAAAAGTTAGGGGTGACTGGTATGAATTTTGGCATCCATCCTAACTGCAAAGATTTGTTCTCAATTTATTCTCAAGTCACAAGGTATAAGACCCTCCCCAGGGCAATGACTGTAAGGATTCTGCCTCCCTGGGGAGAAATTATACTTCCAGAATCACTTCTTGTTCCCTAGGGTGTCATGTTCTGCTAAAATATTCCTAACGTTGAAGTTAGGGTTCCTTTGATATCGTCCCAGGACTTTTTCTCCAAATAGTTTAGGACAAAAATAAAGCAAAAGTCATCTTACTTTTCTCCTCCTTGTGTTATCTAGAGGATAATTTTCTACCCTTCTCTCCAAGTGGTCTTGGCTCTGAGTCCAAGAAAGAGGGTCCCTCTCTTCCTGAGAGTCTGTTATGGCCAGCACGATTTGAGCCTGTGTAACAGGGACAGGCATGTGGAAAATCCTCCAGAAGGTAAAATGAGAGTCAAAGAGGCAGTGTTCAAAATACTCCCAGTTACCTGTTTAGTTGGTTCAGCTCCATTCTGATCTGAACATATTTTTTATTAGCAAAGTTATTCAAGGGTCAAATTCCTAGTTTCCTTGGTATAAATAAATCTACTATGTATCACTAGCCTATAACCGAAGGCACATCACCGTATATAGAATGTAAGATACGTTTTCCTTGGATGAAAAAAAAAAAGTTAAATGTTTATACAAAATTCTGTAGGTCTGGATACCATTAACTTTAAACAATTAATAAAAGTGACACGAGGACACAATAAATTCTAGTTTTCAAAGAAACAATTTGACTTTATACATTGCTTCTGCCTCACTTGTGTTTGAGATGAAAGGGACAGTAATTGAAATGAAACTCATCAGCATTAAAGAAGGCCTCATGGAGAGAAGCCGAGGGGGG
The DNA here is from genome assembly GCA_963574415.1 of Tarsius wallacei. NCBI lineage: Eukaryota > Metazoa > Chordata > Mammalia > Primates > Tarsiidae > Tarsius > Tarsius wallacei. Next base: position 9,115 of record CAUYQG010172757.1, read on the forward strand.
CCAGTGGCAAAGAAGGCTGGAATCCTGCAACACCGGCAGGAGCTCAGGGATCTGACCAGGCAGCCATGGGAACAGGAGTCTGCTTATGAGCAAGACCAGGATCCGGTGAAACTATTTTAAGTTAAAAAAAAGATCAGAGAATAAGAGAGAGGTGGATTAAATACATTTTTGTCTCTTACCTTCCTTTGTTCCAGTTCTGTTATTTAAAAACTCATGCTTTGATTATAGAGGTTTCTATATACCGACTTTAGAAGCTAATGGAAAAATAGGTACAATATGCAAATAAGGAATAATGAGTAGTGGGCTCTATGTGATCCCAAGCTATCGTGCCATTCTGGGGGTCTCCTTTTAAAATCTAAATAATTCCAAGAGCTGACATTTGTTGAGTGCTTGGTGTATGCCATATGCTATTCTCAGTACTTTCCATGACTTGTATCACTCAATCTTTACCAGAACATATCTAATCTTCCATATCTAATCTTACCTTCTTCACCCCCCTGCCCCCACCCCCAATCCATTCTCCACAGAGTAGTTGGAATGATCTTTTCAAAGCAAATCTAATTTTGTCATTCTCTTGTTCCCAACCTTTCAATCACTCCCCCTTACTCGCAGGAAAATATGCAGGATTTTTTATTTGGCCTCCAGGGAGCTGCCTGGTCTTCTGATGCTTCTGCAGCATCAGGCCCTGTGGTGCCCCGCCCCCCATCTGGGGCTTTCTTTTCTTTAGTCAAGTGCACACACTCTTCCCCACACTCCCCCCTACTCACAGGGTCATTGCCTCTGCTGGACCTTACCTGGGCTGCTGTGCTGTGATTAGCTCCTACATGTTGCTCAAAGACTGTCCTAGAGAGGATGATCTGACTCTCCCTGTGAGGCCCAGTCCCACATAGCGAGCTCTCATTATACCTATGTCTCTCTTTGATTACCCTCATCATAGCTGCAATTGTTCCTTTTGGGAGTGACGTCTTGGTTCATACATGTCTTTTCTACTAGACTAGAAGTGCTATGAGGACAGGGATCACCTCTAGTTTTGTTTAACAAATTTCCCCAGTTCCTAGCACAATGCCTGGCATAGAAAACATGTTCAATACAGATGGATTGGATGGATGGATGGATGGATGTGGGGAAAAAAACAAAGACCAACCTGCCTTGCCTTAATGTGGGGGTCTCATTATCCTGGGAACCAATGGTGTTCATGGAAAGAAGAATCATGTGCCTCTAACTGATTTTCTCTTCAGAGGCTATATTTATTTTTTGCCTTTTTTATTAAAGTAACTTTATACCTCACTAATTTAAGCCCTCCTTTTTCATAGTGAAGTGACTTTGCCCGATCACCTCGGTCAACAGTGAACAGGCAGGGATTAAAGTTTACGTTGCATGGGCTACATATTGGTCATAAAACCCTATCCCCTCCAAAATATTTCAGTCACCCTCTGCTTCAGCTCTTATTTTTATTATAATTGCGTGTGTCCAGCATTTTTTAAATGAAAAAATTCTCCTTTGTGTTGAAGTTCATATTTGACTCCAATGGCTTTTTCTTTCTTTCTGCTGTATTACACAAGGAGAGAGCCAACCAAAACCAGATTATTATTATTTTTTTTGGTTGAGGGCGGTACACTTTGTAGTATAGGCTTCCCCCACTAGGTAAGTGTTCTAGGAATCAATCAGCATCAGTGTTCTAACTAGTGTTGTTGTTAGAGGCCATGTTTGGCTTAAATGCATTTTTGGGGGTGGAGGTGGTTCAACATGCTTGCCCATTTCATGATGAGTGATTTACAAGTGCATCTGCCCACAATATGCTGATTGTGAAGCAGTTTTTGACCAAAAATGGCATGTCCCTTGTATTCCATCCTCCCTATTCAACAGATCTTGCCTTGAGTAACTTTTTTTGTTTCCCCAGATGAAAAAAAGTCCTCAGAGTGAAGTGTGTTGCTGATGTGGAAGAGGTGAAACAAAAAAATGGCAGAAGCACTAAAAGACATCAAAATAGAAGAGTTCAAACACGATTGAGCAGTGGAAAAAGCATCTCAATAGATGTATTGCATCAAACAGGGAGTACTTTAAAGGCAACTAAAGTTTAAACATGTAAGAATAAATACATGATTTTTTAATAAATAAATTCCAGGTTTTTTGGGTTCCCCCTTGTATTCCTTAAAGATGGAGGTGTCTAGCTCATAGTTTTCTCCTTCAACTCAATTTCTTCTATTATCTGAGCGATTTTAATGTTCATGAAGCCCATTCAAGCCAAGAGCTGTTCTTATGGCTTCCTCACCCACCAGACTCACTCCTGACATCAACCATCTGCATTCTCACACAACTCTCCTCCAACTCACTCTCACACCTCTTGCACAAATCCTCAACTACTCAACACTTCCAGCTTCATCTTTCCACCATTCCTAGTAGTCAGCATTCTGAACTTTTTCCAGACCTTCATCTCTCTAAAAACCCTGTCCTGAAAATCCTCAACTCTAGATCAATCTGCAAGTACTCTATCTCCACTACTGTATCTGAGTTTTGTTGGAGAAAACCCCACAGCTGTGCAGATTAGTGTCACGGCACACTGGTGGTTTGCAATGGTGGCTGAGCCCAGAATTCTGTTTGGAATGTCTTTCTTCTGTCCTTGGCAACAAGCTGTGGCAGCAGGCAAGGCTTCATCATGCTCCCTTCTCCCCCTTAAGTTTCACCAACTCTCCATGCAGATGACATAGTGTCCAACTGTATCCAAAAGATGGGGAAAAAAAGAATGCAAATGCCTTCATCATCCATCGTCCTTCCATCTTCAATGTGTGTGCAACCTCATCAATTCCTCCACCAGCCTAAATCGCAGAGTGAAGTGTCCTCTCTGCTGATTAAGGACAGCCTCCTCATCCTTGCTTTTGACTGAATTGCTTTCTATCATCTCTTCTCTTTCTTATGGTATTTTGCCACACTAAACTCTTCCCTGTTCACTTTACCTTGGCCTCTTTATCACACCTGGCAAAATTAAGTACTGCCTTCCTCTGGAATTCTCAAGTCTCATGTCCCCTCTGCCGCTGCCTTCAGCCCCATGATTCTCTATCCCATTCTTCACTTAGCACCCTAGGTAGCTGGTGTGCTTTCGGACGCTTTGCCATTACTTTCCTCTCATATTGCTTTAGGACAGTATTTCTAGGATCTATTCTTTAGGTCCTCTCACAAGTACCCCCAAGCACTAGAATCTGTCACAAAGCAGAAATCCTGGAAACTGACCTAGCTAGGTGCAGACCTTTGAGCTTCCCTCCTCCAGAACTGAAAAAGAATGGAAGATGAGATACTTGTATTTTAAGACATGCTATCTTCTCTTTGAGTGTTGTCTTCTCATTCAAACTTCCAGAAGGATCTACATGCATGATCTACTTATACATAGAATTGACTAATCATGGGTTGAGCTCATTAAATGAACCTATAATAGGCAATTTGTTTATTGGCAGGGATGGAGGTACAGGGAGCAATAAAGATATGAATAGACACAAAGACATGATATGGAGACTATCATTTATTCCTTTTATTTCCTAAGTCCATCACGTAGGATAAAAAATGGGGAAATTTCAGAACATAAACATGTGCCTATTATACCTTGTTAAAAAATATGGGATAAAAGATATATGTTCTTAAGAATATGATAAATTTATATCCTGAAAAAATATAAGCTTGGCAAATAAGAGAAGTGGTGGGCTTTGCTTGAAGGGCCCTGGAGGCAATAAGTTCTTATCCTATGAGCTGGACACCCTGATGTATTACACAACTTCTAAGTGCCACAGTTTCTTATCTGTAATGAAATCTCCAAGGATATTGTCTCCAGGGTAAATTCTATGTTACCTTTGCTCATCTTTATAGACACAAGACCAGAAACTTAGAAAGCACTTGCCTAACTTTTATTTTCATATGTATTTTATATTTACATGTGATAAAAATGTGATGTCTCCTCAAAGATCAAATAAATTAAATAAGAGAAGAATTTGTTAGAAAAATTGTTTGCCTTAGGAGACAATCTACAGTCCAAAACCATATCCATGTGCCCTGTGTGCAGAATTGCATGACAGCACTCTTTATTCCCCTGAGAATATTCTCATTCTGAGAACAGACACAGTCTACAGGGCTCTCTCTTATTCTGCAATTAGCACAGACATTTTAAAAAATAAGTAGTTGAACCCTCTAAAAACTGGAACAAGACAAGAATGTCCACTCTCACTCCTCCTTTTCAATATACTTTTGGAAGTCCTAGCCAGAGCAATCAGAGAAGAGTAGGAGATCAGGGGTATCCAAATAGGAAAAGAAGAAGTCAAAATTATCCCTCTCTGCAGACAACATGATTCTATACCTCAAAAACCCAATATATATTTATTAAGAAACTATTATGTGTCAGGTGTTTTTCTTAGAATGAGTATATAGTAGTGGACCAAATTGATAAATTCCTTGTGCTGATAGATCCTTACATTTTCCTA
>CAUYQG010172762.1:0-16022 GCA_963574415.1 Tarsius wallacei
ATCATGAATTTCACAGCAACTTGGATGGAACTAGAATCTATAATACTGAGTGACCTCTCACAGAAACGAAGATCTGAGTATCACATGTTCTCACTCATATAGTGAACCTTGAACATCCAATGTAATACTATAAGAAAATGACTGACAGTGGTGGGAAACTATGGGGAAGGGAGGGGAAGGAAGATGGGATTAATGGTACTCAATATCTGTCTGGGGATGGGGAGACATCTCTTATCAACAAAGGTGCCTGAACGAAGCATATTTGTATGCCTAATCCTTAGCTGTACCCCACAATATCATAATAAAAAATCTGATTAATAAAGAATAATAAATAAATAAATAAATAAATAAATAAAATAAAATGTAAAAAAAACCCCAAAGTCACTGTAATGAAAAGTAATTGAGATTGTCAGTTGGAGACTTCAGGACCTTTTAAACTCTACCCATAGTTGCTACAACTAGGCAGAATTTAAAAAATCTTTATTTTAGTGAGAAATATACTCAGTTTGGACCCTTTGGAAGGGCCCCAAAACTCCATTTGTTAGCTTTTGTCCTGGAGATTAGGATAATTTATATCCACTATGGCTCTATCCAACTCAGGTCATTGGTTGAACAGTGGAAGGCAACAGATATGAAGAAAGTTTTAATTTCTAACAAAGTTTCCCTTTTGAGCAAGGATAGATGGGTATAAAAGATCTGAGCACAATAAAAAAGGACTTCAGTAGAGACTTTTATTTCCAACTTCAGTAGCCATTTCTTATAAAAATGTCACATTGTCCATCTGGAATTTAGTCTTGTGATAACAACTTTGTCCAAAAATCTCAGGCTTATGAGCCAAAGCAGATTACATCTTACTCTGCCTTCTATGAAGCTCAACTCAAACATGAATTGTGGTGAAATGAGTCAACAGTAGCATATATCTTAGCAAGGAAATCTAAAACTTTCTAACTCAACACTTAACAATTGATTCTTTCTCAAGTTCCCTTCATCTTGCTCTTCCTTGTACCTACCTCTATATTTGCACCACAAATTGTGAAGTAAAACAATGGGCCTTTGGGTCAATCCTCCTGTATGTCAGGAGGCTGAGTTTATTTAGACACAGTAGAAGCATTGTCACACCAAGAGAAAGCAGCTGAACTACATATAACATCTGCCCTTCTGTTAGGCAGTTTCAGGACTTTCTTTGACATCATAGACACAGATATGAAAAACATTGCACTAAGAATAATTTAATCTGAAAGAGTCCTTAAATTACTCTACTGTCATCTTCTGCCTCTCATTTGTAGTACTGTAATTAAGGGAAATTTAGGCCATAACTAAATCTGACTTTGTACTGTGTATATTGTTCAATAACAACAACAGTTCATTCCTTTTTATCAAATATATTGTTTAGTCACAATGATAGTCCACTTCTCATTCTGTTTGACATGATATTTTCGAGATTCTTCCATATTGTTGACTGAATCAATGGTTTATGTTATAAATTGTTCAGTATTATAACAATGTATACATATACAACAATATATTGTATATTTACTTGTTATATTTAGGTTGTTTCCAGTTTTGGGCTATGAATAAAGCTGATATAAATATGTTTGCATAACTCTTTTCATGTGCGTATGCCTTTACTCCTCTTGAGTAACCCATAAGAGGTGAAAATATTGGTGCCTAAGGTAGGTGTATATCTAGTTTTCCAAATTAGTACCATTTATTACCTTAAACTTAAAAAGTAATTTTGATGATGCCCAATTTATTATTTTTAGGGGTTTTAACTTTCAGTATCTTCTTAAGGAAATCTTTGTCTACTCCACACTTATGAAGATATTCTCATATGTGTTTCCCAAGAAATTTATATATATATATATGTATATATATATATATATATATATATAAACGCACAAGTATAAGAAATTTTTAATGATGAAACATTCAGTAGTCTTGTTCATTAATTTGGCATTGGTTTTTTTACAGAAATAGTATTTACACTCTGTACAGGGCTATACATCAGCTTTTTGTTTTTCCATATAAACATTACACATCCAAACCATGGTACCACTACCATAGTGAAAATCAACACAGGAATAAAAGCAAACAAAAAACAAACAAACAATCCGTGCTCAGTGGCTCAGCCTGTAATCCCGTGCCTTGGGAGGCTAAGGTGAGTGGATTGCCTGAGCCTGCGGGTTCGAGACCAGCCTGGGCAACTTGGCGAGACCTCATCTCTACAATAAATCAAAAATTAGCCAGACGTGGTAGCACGCACCTGTAGTTCCAGCTACTTGGAAGGCTGAGGCGGAAGGATCACTGGAGCCCAGTAGGTCGAGGCTGCGGTGGCCGAGAGCGGCCACTGCACTCCTGTCTGGGCGACAGAGTGAGACTCCAACTCAAACAAACAAACAAACAAACAAACAAAAAACCACCTTAGAAAAGATAGCTCATCCTAAACATGGTTTCTTGCATGAAACTAAAAAGAACTGGGTCGATTTTAGAGATACCCTAATAGCCTAGGAAACAAGTTATTAAAGGGAAAACCTCAAAACAAATGTTGTCATTTACAAATGAACCTATATTTAGGCTTAAATTAATGACAGCTAGTTTCAAAGTTGAAGACTTAAAAAATGAAAAGATCTCTTTGGTAGGTTGATGCTTTGCTTTGATGTTCCAATGACTTGCTAGAATATGTGCCAAGCTCAGCACATATGAAAATTCCAAGTTTGTGACTTACAAAAGTATATAGCGTGTGTTAACTGGGGGCCTCATGTTAGAAAGATCAATTCATCTAAGTGCTGTATGAAGCAGCATCTAGAAAAGTCACTTTATTCAACAAACTTTGAGGGAACTGTGGCAGTAGTAATGAAAAAAAGTTAAATGAATAGCAGTTATCAAATGCAATGTCTTCAATTTTCATTCTACTGAAGTTATATGATAATGACAATGATATCCTCCTTATTCATCTAACAAATAATTTACCTTTAGAACAATATAAGGATAAAAAGGCAAATGCAAAACCTCGAAGAGATGAAATTCAACAGTTTTTCTGATTATTGAGGCATCAAATGCTTGACATTGCATTTAGTGGTATCTTGATGTTGTGTCATAGGTTTATCAGCAACTCCACAAGTTCCTACTCCAACTTTGCCAGTTACATTCTCAGGTGATGCAAAAATACTCCTCTTCAGCAGGACTTTTTTTGTTTTTAGAATAGGCTCTGTTGATGGACTGTTATCATTTCACCTTTTGGTCCTGTCTTTCTTGCTCAAGTTCTTCTATTCTCTGTGCTTTTTTCCAAAACTTTCTTCTTTTTATATTCACTCTGCTGGGCAATTGTCATTATTATTTTTGACATAGATTTGTTACCACCGTCCTCCTTTGCTTTCCTTCCTTCTTCTATAGGCTTGAGGTTCAACAGTGGAGTCACTTCAGCATTGCCATAATCAGCAAAAGTGATTGCAGGGGTGCCACTTTCTTCATCTATCTCTTCGATCTCTGCTTCGTAACGTGGTCTATCTTTACTCCAGATTGCCATACATTTTCTCCTACTTTCCATGAATGATAGGGCTGAGTACATGCAAATTGTCTAAACTTGCAAGAGTTTCAGACGTTTGAGTTGACAGAAGGTCTTTGGTTAGTTCTATAACCTCTTGCTGATCTTTCTTCAGTTTTATCAAGGCTTCATTGTCTTCATTTTCAGATAATGCAGCTTCAACTTACTAGAGTTGAGCTTTGTAGCCTGCCAGCTGCTTTGCTAAATTCTCTGACATCTTGTGTGGAGCTGGAGGCGGAGTGGCAGGAAGTGGTTGGGCAAATGAGCCCAGTGGTGGTGGGGGCGGTGGCGGCAGTAGCAACAGTCAGAAATGTATAGTTTTAGCTTTCATAGTTAGGTATTATCAATTTCAAATTAGTTTTTATGTACAGTGTTAGGTAAGGCTTAAGTGTTATCATAATCTAGTTGTTACAGTAGTATTTGTTGATTTCCCTTTTCCCATACTGAATTGCATTGCATCTTTGATCAAAATCAAGTTTCTGTTAGTTTCATTTGTAAACTCTCTGTTTGAGTCTATTGAATTATATTTCTTTCCTTTCACCAATGCTACACTGTGAGCGTACCTTTTTAGGACTTAAACTCAAGTGGTGAAAGTAGTCCAAATATGCATTTTTTAAAAGTTGATTTGTTTGTGCTAGATCTCTGAATTTTTATAGAAATTTTGAGTAAGCTTCTGAATTGTTGCCGAAAATTCGATTGGCCTTTTTTTTTTAATTGGGACTGCATTGAAACATGTAGATCAATGTGGAAAAGCTGACATATCAATAATAGTGATTCTTGCAATCCATGAATATGGTATATGTCTCCATTATTTTGTACTGCCTTGAATTACTCTCAGCAGTGATTTGTCATTTTTGTGTAGAGGCTGTGTTTGGCATTCATAAACTATTCCTCAGTGGTTTATGTGAGGTTTTAAGTTTCCTTTTTTTTCCCCAAGCATCACAGTTCAATGTCTGAAAACAGTTACCTCATATAGTTTGTCTAGTGTTATGTTATTATTATTCGAGAAGGTTAAATCTGAACCAGTTACTTCCTCATGACTAGAAGTGAAATTATTAGAGCAATCTTCTTATAAGAGAAAACATTTTATGTTACCCTCTGTCCAAAACCTGCTGTGAGTCCCCATTTCAATTATAGCAAGAAGACTTACATGTCTTCAAAAGGTCCTACACAGTTTATATACTGTCTCTCCTCTTGTCTTCTCATTACTTCTCCTCCCACTGTTGCCATCATTCCCATCACAATTACATTGCTATTACAATTTTCAGGTAAAATTCAAGGGGTTCTTAGCTCAAAAATACTTTTTTTTTTTTTTTTGGCTATAATAATCTTATCTGGATATCTGCTTGGTTGAGTCTTCCTGCTCCTTTTTCTTTGCATAGATCTTAACCTTTCAATGGGGTCTGTCCTCCTCATCCTAATTTACACTAAAATTTAGCCTTTCTGCTGCCTGGAAATAGCAACTCTTCTCACCTTACTCTACGTTTATTTTTTCCAATAATGTTTTTTTAATTTTCGAACAGACTTGTAATTTACTTTTCTAATCTGTTTGCTCTTTATTGTTGTTTTTTAGTATAGCATACCTGTCTGCACCTTACTCACATCCTGTGGACATTTTACAGTACTCCTGTTCTTACCCATGTATCATTTTCTGCATTCTCTGGGCTTTGTAGCTTTTCTCTGAACTGTAGAAGGTTGTTCTCTGTGTGGAAGGCTGAATGTGTGGAGAAATTAACACCTTCAAAGAAGATATCCACCAGTGACTCACATGAGTTAATCCATAAATATCCTGGCTCTCACAGGCCTCAAGCGGATAATTCTCAAGCCTGTGTTTTTGCAGTATTTTTCAGTTTCCATGCAAGACTAAGTGGTAGTTGCCCACCATGATAATTGACTTAATAATTTATCACTGATTGGCTACCTTTCTCTTTCTTTCTTTCTTTCTTTCTTTCTTTCTTTTTTTAAAGCAGGATGTATTGAGAGTACAGAAAAGCTCCCAGAACAAGAGGGGACCTGAGGGGGTTGCCCAGATTGACTACTTTTCTATACCATATCCAATTGCCCATTACCGTACCTTCCAAATAATCTACCCCTAAATAAGTTATTTGCACTTAAATCCTTCATTCAAGATCTGCTTCTGAGGCAACCCAAATTAAGATATCAAATAATGTGTAAGTTTCGAGAAGGCAGAGATGCTTCACTTTTAGAAATTATTATTATCTCAAATGGTATATCTTAAACGCCTCTAACAATATCAAGTGCAGAGTAGATATGCAAATATCTATGGAATAAATGAATGAACTTAGCAAATACTTTTCAGAAACATTCTTTAGTAGTGATACAGTGTCTGAGTTTTTATTCCTATATTTAGAATTCTGAGGTGCCAGTTTTGCAGGTATAAAAGTTAATCTCATTGCTATTTGCATTTTAAAATTTATCAAATAATTAGTATTTTTTGTTTTTTAAAGATTTTTGTGGTTATTTATATTTATTTTTTTAGTTAATTTGTTCTTTATAATTTTCCTTTGGAAGATGTGAGTTTTTTAAGTAATTAATTATTTTGCGAGTGTTTTTCCTTAATTGTTTTTTATTTTTCAATTTATTTTACATCTAGAAATTTTATATTTATGTAGCTAGAACAATAACTTTTTTGTGATTATTTCTGTATCTATACTCAAAATATTAACTGTGTAGTCTCCTAGTATTAATATTTTTTAAAATTAGTGTTAATTTTAAAATATTTCTCAGAATATGTTTGTATTTGAGATGTCTTTTTCCTTTGTTAGAAATTATCAATTACCCGATACTGTTTCTTTAATATATTGAGATGTATTTTGAAGAATGAGCAGGGATTATCTATGTAGATGAGAAAGGGAAGGCATTTTTCAGGAAATGGACTCATGTGGTAGGAGACAAAAATTTAAGAAAATAGTGGGATCTAGGACCTCTATGTAATCTAGCACATGGTTGGCAAAATGAGTTGGGAATTCTACATTTAGGTGTAGACACCATTTCCGTTACATTACTATGTCTTATAAAGAAACAGATGGTGCCTGTAACAGAGAGGGTTATGTTCACTAAGAAGTTCATGGACATGCATCCATTTTGTAGCTTCTGTTACAATTATGTTAAGACCGTGTAATTAGTTCTGAACTATGAGAGAAAATGATATGGATCATGTCTGAGAAGAAACAGTCAAAAACATGTGCCTACTCTCCCAATTTTCTCTTTCTGTGAACAGTCTGATGCTCTGTGGTTCAAATGTTAGCTAAAGAGGGCAGAACTTTCATCACTCTATGACAGCATAGGCAGAGTCCTTAGACAATCTGTGTAGAACACATAACAGGAGGGAAAAATAAATCCTCATTGTGTTTGATTTCTAAGATATGAGAGAAAACTTTCTGTAACATAGTTACCTTATCTTGACTAAAACTGTATCTAAAACCACATGTTAGCCCACTTATACTTTAACAACCTCTCAATAAGTGTTTGACATTATTGTTTTTTATTGTTAGTTACTGTAGTGCAGAATCTTAGATGTGATTGGGCTTATGCATTATTCTTATTTAATTAGTTATGAATGTATTTATTCTATCTCCCTAAATTTAACATTAAATCAAATTTATTTCCTTTTCCCCTCCTGCCATCTTACTTCAAGCCTGACTTGGTCTGCTATAATAGTTTTATAGCTGTTATGCCTTCCCTTATAAGATTCGTTTTTCTATTATACAGGCAATCACATTTCTCTCAAATTAAAAATGCTGAATGCTTATTTATTGCATATCAGGGCTAAACTTTCATCTCAGGTTCTATGTGGTCTAAGCCCAACTGATACTTAAGCTTGTTCTTATACCATTCCCTTATGGACTTTTTTTCTCTATTCCAACTATATTACTGCCCCTAAACACATCTCATATTTTACTATTTCTATGCTTTATTGAAATACTAGCTTTAGTCACTATATCAAATATTCCAAATCTTAAGTTCCAGCTCAAATGCCACCTCTTTCTAAAAGACTTCCTATGATTTCCTAGTTAAAAGGGATCTTTTTACTTTCTGATATTTCAAAGTGCATTTTTCTTCCTGTATTACTGTACACATCTTATCAAATTTGTAAAATTCTACATATTTAATATGGGAATTTTGTTTTAACTTTTTATCATCACTTAAATGAACATATCAAATCTCTTAGATAAACAATATGTTTCATGTATATAGATATGGATGGAATCTAAGAAATGATATTAGAAAATTTGCATGCTGTGTTCTACAAGATCTGTGTTTACTTTGTAGAACTTAGCAGTTGCTTATTTATTTATTTGGGGCCTATTTTTAATTAATTTCATTGAAATATGTCTAATGCATTTTGTTTGTTATTAAATAAAACTTTCAAGTTATCAACTTTTACTTTTCTACAAGGTGACATTCATGCCATTACCATCTAAACAAAAAAAATCAATGAAAGACTTTAATTTCCTATGTAGAAAGGTCTAGATTAAAAGAATACACTTCCAATGGAAATACGGAATAGGTACGTAAATTTTAAAACATGATTAGAGACATTAAAGATAAATATTGCTATACTTTGAGAAGAAGGGAGAAGTATGGAAGATTCTCTGAAGCAGCTGCAATTAAAAATGTTAATAAGATTCCATGAAAGAACAAGAACTGTAAATGAGTTTTTTAAGAGGTAGGGAAATATGATAAATTGTGGTACACTGGGTAATCACAATTAGCAAAATGGAGAATAATCAAAGAAACCAAATGAGAACACATATAATGATGAATGAGCTTAGACTTGTTAAAGAACTGTGTCATTAGCAGATTATTTTTGCTGGTGAAGAAAAGAATAAGGAGAAAAAGATAATTTCTCTGTGAAAATAAAAGATGGGTGCCCATATATTATTATTCTTAATGAAATGATGGTCTAACAATGAACTATCCACAGGGATGAGAATCTACAAATAGGCAAATATCACTGAACCCTTAGGGAGGCAGCCTCCGTTTTACGACTGCCACTCAAGCAAGTGCTTGGAAGATTCAGGTCACTAAAGACTAACCTTTTTCTGCCTGTGTTTTTCTTTACCAAGAGTGGCTATGAATTACACAGCATGGGAGGTGTATGTCTGTGCTTATTAAAGACATTCAGGCTTTATCACATATGGTTTCCAATGCCTAAGGTTAACAGTGGTAACGCTATGGAAAATTTTTAAGGAAATAGTGTCCTACCATGTCTGTAATCCTCAAAAACATTTCTACAATTGTACACATTACTAGAGTCATGCCTAGATTTTTCAAATACAGTAAGACAATTGACTATTGGCATAGGAAACCCAGCCTATTCCCAAACCCCAGAATTTGTCTTGAGTGCCATATATAATGACCTCTGAAAAATAGAACTGTCAGGCCTGTACCTGGAGCTCTCCAGGCCTGTGCTTATCAGTGTAATCTGTGGAGAAATGGGTGTGCCAAGTTGTCTTATTCAGTTTTTCTTTTTCAAATTCAGTTAGATACGTACACTCAACTGGCTGGAAGATGCAGTTATGTGTCCACATGAACAGGCCAGCACTTTATGATTTTCACACACTGCTTTTCCCCAGTGACCATTGTTTTTGTGACTGCCTACTTGCTAGAGTTGCTTTGGTGTGGGAAAGATATACTGGGCAGAAAATATGTGTAGGTTCCAAAGAAACAAAATTCATTAAGACACAGGCGGTTAAATTCATTTCTGGTTATCACCAAATTATATAAATTTTCTCCTAGACTAAGGCAAGTTGTCATTTTATTAATACCTATCTTAGGCCTGTTTAAATATCCGATACCATTTTCACGCCTATTATGAATAGATACATTTCCATATATTTGCATTTTGTTTCTCCAACATGCATTGAGAGTCTCCCATGAGTCAAACAATGTTTTAGGCATTAGGCATATAAAATTAAATAAGATAGACAAAGTTCTGTCTAAAAATTATATGTAGTGGAAAAAGGCAGATAATAAACAAATAGTCGAATAAAAATTCAGCAATATGTTGAATACAAAACAGAATAAGATGCTAGAGATTAATTGGATGGAAAAGACTTCCCTGAGGAGACAACATTGAAGCTGATTCCTGAATTTTGAGGAGTCAGCCATTCAAAGAGCCTTGGATCATTCCTCAATATTTGGATGGCATTGATATATTTGAAAAATAGAAAGATCAGCATTGCTAGAATGTACAAAGCAAATGGCAGAGTGCTAGTAGATGTGTTCAGAAGCTGGCAGGGAATTGATATTGAGGTCTATAGTCTGTACATTTTTTATTCTAAATGTAATGGGATGCTTTGGTTCATTTTATATACAAGAAAATTGCAATTTGATTTATGTTTTGAAAAGATATCTTTGGTTGCTTTGTTGAGGCTAGATTGGAAGAGGGCAAGAGTGAAAGCAGAGAGATCAATTGGAAGTCGCTTGCAATAATCTATATGAGAGACGATGGCTTAAGTGAGAACAGCAGATATGAGAAGTTAAGTTAATCAGAATTGCTGGAGAGTGGGGTTTGAGGTAGGTAAAAACAGTTCTTTAGACATGTTAATTATGAAACCCAAGTGGATATATTAAATAGACAGAGATATGAGTCTGCAATTCAGAGAAACGCCCACGGTTGAATGTGTACATTTGGTTGTCAAAGGCACATCAGTATATTTAAAGCCATAAGCCAATTTAAGTTGTCAAGGAAAAAATGGAAATAACAATGAATCTTGGATCATATCCAAGAACAGTGAGAAATCCGGTAGAACTGGAAGAGTTGGCAAAAGAGATTGAGAAGAAGTAGCTACTTAGGAAGGAAGAGAACGAAGAAAGAGGTATCTGAATGTTTGGAGAAAAACAAACACATTTTTTAAAAAATTGCAAGAAAGAAAGGATGTCCAATAGAGTCAAATACTGCTAAATAGTCCAATACTATAAAAACAGAGAAGTGAGCCTAGGACCAATTGGCGGGGCGGGGGATAAGATAATTATAGGAGAACATTAGGCAAAGGAGAATTTATTTTATTCAGGCTTGTTTTCCTGCTGCTAGTGACACTCCTGCAGAAATAAATTGCTATTGCAGGAAGTCATTGCAGAGGTTTGTGTAAATTTTACAGGGCACATCTAATCCCATGTTTGAATTGATCATTTTTTAGTTTGTGCCTCCAAAATTAAGAAGAAAACTTAGAATTGCCATTGCAGCATTAGTCCTGTAAAAAGTAATCCCCAAAATCCAGCTCATGTGATTCATTGCATTTCTATTGTTTCTCTATCAATGTGTTTTTTTTTTTTTTTTTTTGGTCTAGTATTATTCTCACAGTCAGCTGAAGATTTTGACGCACAACTGGAAGAATTTTTGCTCGTTACTGGCCATCCTGATCTCTCTTCATCAGTGATACTTTCTGTCCCCTCAGCAAAAAATGTACACAGCTCTGATGGCCAGAAAAAAGAGCTGCAAAATTACTTTGACAGGTGGACTAGGCACTGGCATTGGTGCATAGCTTCCCAAGGGGAGAACTTTGAAGGTGACCATAGTGATATTCAACAATAAGGTATGTAGCCCTTTTTCTAGGATGAGTTTGTGAGCTTAATTGTCAGATCTCATATATTTAAAATGTTTAGCAGATCAGAAGCGCCATAACAATCATCTGTCAAAAATTGATAAAACAGCCAAGAAGTAATACCTGTATTTTTGTCTTTACTCAACAACTTAACTTGTGTAATCTTAGGCAAATCAACTCTGAATTATCAGAAAAAGTTTGTTATAGTAGCTACTTCAGAGTTTGTGAAGTTTAAATTATACATATTTTAATAGTTTATAGGAGTATAATGAGCTATTTCTCAAAATCTGAAAAGTTTATGTTCTGAGAATAAAATAATGTAAATCTACATATAAGTAAGATTTATCAGAGGAAATAAATTTCCCTGTTTAATAATAACTGAATATTGGCTGAAAAATGTTGGGAGAATCAACTCCTAACGAAGTTGTAGACATTTCCCCTTGTAGTCCTTGTTTAAAATGCAAAAGGTTGACAGAGGAAAATCATCAATAGAATGATTTGAACAATTAAAATAAGACACATTTGACTCCCCCCCCCAGGATAGTCCATAAAAATGAATTTAAATATTCTGTGCATTGAAGAGAAATATATTGTTGAAAAGTAGGGATCAATAGGCTATTTTATTCATTTCACCCTGAATAAAAGAATGGTAAGTTTTTCAAAGTTATTTTATTCTATTTATTTCAAGAAAAAAATGAATATTGAGTAATTTCATACTGGAAAAATAGGTAATGCCCAAAGCAATTCTCTTTATTAG
Organism: Tarsius wallacei; assembly: GCA_963574415.1. Lineage (NCBI taxonomy): Eukaryota > Metazoa > Chordata > Mammalia > Primates > Tarsiidae > Tarsius > Tarsius wallacei. Next base: position 11,873 of record CAUYQG010172762.1, read on the forward strand.
CAGCTTTATTGAACTATTATTATCACAGTAAAAACTGCATATACTTGAAGTGTATGGTATGGTAAGTTTTGACATATGTATAGACTTGGGTAACAACACTACAATCACAAAGATGAACATATCTATCACCCCCAAAGTAACCTCAATACTCATTTATAATCCCTCTTCTGTCCCTTCCACTTTTCCTTGATGCTCAGACATTTATTTGCTTTCTGTCACTATATATGAGTTAGTTTTTCTTATAATATTATATAAGGAGAATAATAAATAATTTACTCATTTTGTCCTTTTACAAAACATACAATAACCCTATTTTAAGTTTATCCATGTACATGCATACGTAGTTCATTATTTTTTATAGTTGAATAGTATTCTAATGCATATATATATTTACTGCAGTATTTTTATTCATCTACCTATTGATTGAGATTTGTGTTGTCCCCTGTTTGGGTTATTACAAGATCATTAAGATTTTTGTACAAGACCTTGTATACTAATATGCTTTCATTTTTCTTGGTTAAATGCCTGAGAGTAAATATAGTAAAAAGTTAGGCATGATTACTTAATGTTTTAGCACACTTCCAAGGTATTTTCCCAAGTAGCTGTAACATTTTACACATCACCAACAAAATGGAAGAATTTTAGTTGTCTACATCTTCACCAACACTTGAAATCATCAATAATTTTTCATTTTAGCTCTTCAAATAGATGAGTAGTGGCATTTCATGGTGGTTCTAATTTACATTTCCCTAATATCTAATAGGTTTTAGCATCTATTCATGAGCTTATTTGACATCCCCATATTTTCTTTGGTAAAATTTCTGTTCAAATCTTTTGCCCATTGCTCAAGTTGGGTTGTTGAATGGCTTACTGAATTTGGACAATTATTTGTACATTCTGAATAAAAGTCCTTTATCAAGTATGTGACTGGCAAAGAGTTTCTGTTAGTGGTGGTTTGTCTTCTTATTCTCTTAACAGTATCTTTTAGGGGGCAATTCTTAATTTTATGAAATCCACTTATCATTTTCAATGGATTGTGTATTTGAAGCTATATCTAGAAGAGGTAATTGCCAGACATAAGTTCACAAGTATTTACTTCTATGGTTTTTCCAATTTTTTAAAAAAGAAATTTGATGGGTTTCCTTCAATCATGAAAACTCCAAACATATACAGAACAGAATATGGTATGATAAACTGCTATGCATTTATTACCCGTTTTCGAGAGTTATCAACTCATGGCCAGACTTGTTTCATTTGTATTTCTTTCTACTTCTATATACTCTCAGATTATTACCACGTTTTAAGCATTTTATTGAGGTACAATACATGTACAGAGAAGTCTACAAATCGTAGTTGTATAGTAGCTTAATAAATTTTTTCAAAGTTAAAAATGTGTATGTTTACCATCCCAATAAAGAATGTAAATATTCCCCCTATTTCTACCCTTATTTCTGATTCTATGCATAAATGTTGCTTGTGGTTATATAGTGGAATCTTACAACATGTTCACTCTGAAGTCTCAATTCTTTTGCACACTATAAGTTTATGAATGTATCCATGGTATTTCCTATAGTGAATAGTTGGTTCATCTGACTGCTGTTTAATATTCCATTATATGAACTTACCACACTATAAATATATACAGGGGTGTTAATGAGCATTTAGGTTGTTTTCTGTTTTTGACTTTTACTTATGGTGCTGCTCTGGACATTCTTGTATTTTTTTTAAATTTTTGATCATATACTCATATATATATTTATGCTGGGTACATAGTTATAGGTAGAATCGCTAGGTGATTGAGTATATGTTTAATCAGCTTCAGCAGACACTGACAGTTTGTATAAATAGTTGCACCAACAATGAAAAAAAGAATACTCTCTATATACGTACCAACATATGATATTCTGGATAATAATTTCTAATCATTTAATTTCCTTGTCAAAGTTTTTCTGCCCCTGGAGTCACTGAAAAAGTAACTTGATTCTGTAATTAATTTAACTTCCATTTGCACTTGTTTTTTATGAGTAATTTCTGTGAATTTACTCAACTCTTGGTTCAAAAATTGAATTTCTTGAACTGCAAATGCTGAGACTGGATCCTTAAGTGAGGAAACTGACCACAATCCTCCCTCCTACTTCTTGATTTTTCATCAAAGTACTATTTGATCTCTTTATAAATGATTTTTGGTTCATTTAATTATTACTGCAGCAGTTTATAAACAAAACAAAACAAAACAAAACAAACTACTCTCCTAAAGCCTGGTATATAGGTGTCCAATAAATGTGATTCTCTTCTCTTCTATTACAGTAATCTTTTTACCACTTTCTTTAATCTTTTCATTATTGTTAACGTCTTTCCTTTTAGAAACAGTGCCTCCATGGCCACATATACACAAAAAGTAGAAATCCATTGCCATGTAAGCTTTCAAGCTTCAATGACAAATCAATACCACATCTCTATGAAACAAGTATATCTTAACAGCATTTCCACAAAAGACCTGACCCACTCTATCTTTGTGAGACCAATCCCAAGTTGAGACCAATCCAATAGCCATATGGATCTGAGCAAAATCACCCATGTCAAAAAATACTGTTGAAGGCTTTGAAATGAGCCCATAACAACAAAAAATTAAATAAACATTTTGAAAATCTGAACACTTAGCTTTCACTATTGCAAAGAAATGAGTTCTCATACTTGGTTTTTTTGGTGAAGTGACCAAAATTATTTGAACCACACACACAAAGTTATGCTTAATTACTTATTATTTAAAAACTAGCATTTTTGTGTATGCTTGCCTTTCTAGATTTGATATTTCTTCCAGTTAACTTCAGGAAGACCAGAAAATTATGTGAACACAGAATAGGCAAATGTAGTTTTATACTTCTGACTTTACTAATCATTGCCACTTGTGCACAAATATTTTCACATTTGGTAATGAAAGGCTACAGCGATTATAGGTGATAAATCAATTAAGGAAGGCTGAAGTGATTAAGAGATTGAGGAACCCAAGATTAAAGCTACAACAAATATGAAGCCTGGTTTACAATGGATAATGTAATGAAAGAGACAGTAGTAGTAGTATAAAGTAAAACCAGTCACTTATCCCTTTTCTCAAGTTGTTAACTGATTTATGTATACCCATCTATTTAAATTCTATTGAAAAATAAGGGGGAAATGGTAGGATTCAACCCTTTGGTATGTATTGTTCTCCAGTAAGTGCTAGTTATTTTTGGAGGTGTTCATAAAGGAGAAAAAGGAACTAAAAAAGAAATAGGTCTCCTCACGGAGCTTACACTTCATTTGGACATGTGTAAAATGTATAATTTATAGAGAAAACTTGAGAAAGTGAACAAAACAATGTAGAGTTTCTGAAGTGTTAAGTCTAATGGCAGAATCATCTACAAAACAATAAAATACAGAATCCTTAGCTCCATAGCTGGATTCAGGTTTAGGATCGTGGCTTAGTCATTTGAAATGTTTAAATGGGCCAATAGAAAATTCTGATTCTAAGGGCTAGTTTGCCACTGAATTACCTTAGGTTTTTTTATTATGGGGAGAGAAGAGGGTGTCTACTGTTAGGGTGTGGACAGGGTGAGGGTGGAGTGCTGGAGGGGTGAGGGGAGACACAGCACCAGTAACCCAGAGATCCAAGTAAATGCAAGACCAGGACAACCCAACCACTCATGGTTTAACAAAATAATCTCTAGTAAACTTTTGATTCTTTGTCAAGGCCAAAGTCATAAAAGTAATAATAGGACAACCCCACCCTTAACCTTTCGTAACACAAAGAAGCCCCACCATGGCAGCAATCATGTGACTAACCCACCCATCTGATTGCTGTCCATCACCTAACATCATCAGTACCTGTGCTTGGCTTGTCTGCCCCCTTATGATGATGTGGAAGCAGACCTCCACCCAATCACCTTAATGATCTTCCCTGTCTAGGGGAATGGTTAAAAGGACTCAACCACAAGCAACCAGTGGCCATTGCCTTGCTAGACTCTGATGCAGCCATGTGCTCTTTGAGCTATGGCTGTTGCCATGCTTCCTGCTTTGGCCCCCTCTCCCACCTTGGGAAGGTGAATCTTCTTTCTTCCTTCTCTTTCTCTCTCTAATTTACTTTTAAATAAACGTTTCTTTCTTAACCTTT
>CAUYQG010172764.1:0-21413 GCA_963574415.1 Tarsius wallacei
AAATCAAAAAATTAGCCGGGTGTTGTAGCGCGCGCCTGTAGTTCCAGCTACTTGGAAGGCTGAGGTGGAAGGATTGCCAGAGCCCAGCAGGTCGAGGCTGCGGTGGCTGGGAGCGGCCACTGCACTCATCTAGGCGACAGAGTGAGACTCCAACTCAAAAAAAAAAAGAAAAAGAAAAAGAAATTCAAATGAAGTAATATAGAAAGAACAGAAGGAATGCTTACAAATAGTCTTCAGTCAGAAATACAGTCACTGAAGCTCAGACATTTTCTCTCAGCACAAGTTACTAAACCATTCACAAACACCCTGACCTGAGTTCCAAGCAAGAGGTCCTCAGAGGAAAATCCAAGCATTTTATGTTATTTTAACTGCAGTTTTAATGTCATTCAAAATATATGCATAGACCTAATTGAGAAGATCTTTCAGCAATATTCTAACCGAAATTATACAATTCTATATTTTTCTCTTTCATAAGTGGAAAGTTCAGAGTGAGAAAAAGAGAGGTGAAGTCCTAACTGTTTCTTAACTTTTAAATTTGTTCCTAACTAATTAAAATGAAAATAATGCTTAATGCCATCAAAGGAGTCTGTGTGTATATGTGTATATGTATATGCATGTGTGTGTGTATATATATATATATGTATACACACACACACACACACACACACACACATATATGTTCTTTACTATCAGAAAAGCTTATCAATAGCTTGTTGTAAATTATGTTTTTGTTGTAAAATTATAAAAGTGGTAAAAATAAAACACTCTCTGCTGATGAGTTTAATTAGATTAGACTATGGAATGGTAACAAAGTCATAATTAAGCATTTATGTTATTAAACTTATTTCATCATGAGTTTATTTTACTAAGAGTATATAGCACAATAGCACTTTGAAAACAGTATAGATTTTGAATAAATACAAGTGTTCTCTGATATGCAGCAATGCTCAGAGTTATTTATGAATTTCCCTGAGAATGTAAAATCCCCCAGTAATTAATCAATGTAGCTGGTGCGCAATATAAATGTTCTACCTTAAACATAATTTAACTTTCATTTATATTCCATAATTCTGCTGGCTCAAGACAATTATCAGCAGCATACCTTAATTGATTTATGGCTTTATAATCCACAAGACAGAATAAAGTGACAGGAAAAATTTCTCCTGGCAACAAATAAATACTTAAACAATATTGGGATTTATGAAAAATAAATATCAAGGTGAAGTGAAGACATTTATTTCCCAAACAGATGAGTATACAAATACTTTATCCCAAAGTCTTTGCTTTACTCACACCAAATGAATGATGTAAAGATAAGTGTTTGGTTTGAAAAATATTGTTACTATTATTTGAAACATATTGTTACTATTGTTTGAAATATATTGTTACTATTGTTTCTGTTCAGATGCCAGCACATCATGATACCCTACTTGCCATAAATATACCCAATCTTCTAGTTTCACTTTGGGTTCCAGAGAAATGCCATATTTTAAATGAATGTACTTTGATGAAACATCTGTTTGTAACAGAGCATAAAATAACATTTCAACATAAAATTTTTTGAAAGAATTTTGATACAAAATCCATTATATTGTAATTACTACCTGAAAGCCAATGGAATAGCTTACATGTGATATACTGTGTTGGGTACTATTAACTCAGTACATTCCATACTTTTTAAAAAAAACACCATGCAGTATGTAGAATATGATCATACTTATCAACACCTGAAGTAAACATACAAGTCTGCTTCTAGAGAAAGGCAATTGGTCAAGAGATCCAGCTAGTCTGAAGGCCAAGAAAACCAGTAACTCATTACACTTCACTCTTGTTAGCCTATCATGTAGGATGCTCTGATCAAAGAGAAAATAGGTTTCATTTCTCATGCCAACCGAAACCATTTAGCTGGGCTGTCTTTAGTGTAGGGTAACCAGCATACCCTTGTTTGCAGAGGATCTTTCCACAATAAAATTGAAAGTTCTCTGTCTCAGAAATCATGTTCAGTCCCAAGAAAACCGGAGGAGTTGATCACACTAATCCAGACGAGTGTTGGGAATGTTGCTGACACTGCATTCAGGATCAGTTGGAAAGAAATGTCATAGGTTTGAGGATGAAGAGAGATGACATGTGACTCACCTCTTGAGTGCCAGGTAAGTCCTTTCCATAAGGTTAGATATACAGAGAATTGTTCATAAGTAGAGATACAAACAGAGTTGAAGGACAGAGTTGAAGCTAGACATGAAAGGAAAGTAAATTGACTATCTTAGTCTGTTTTGTGTTGTTAGAATACCTGAATTTGGGTGATTTATAAAGAACAGAGTTTTATTTCTGGAGGCAGGAGAATACAAAGTCAAGAGGTTGCATCCAGTGAGGTCCTTCTTGCTGTGACATCCCATGGTGGAAAGGCAAAGAAAATACGGGAGACAGAGAGGAGGGGAGAGAGAGAGAGAGAGAGAGAGAGAGAGAGAGAGAGAGAGAGAGAGAGAGAGAGAGAGAATCACCCTCAATCCTTTCTTGAAAGTGAAGCCTTCATAACCTAAATACCTCTTGTTAGACCCCACCTCCCAACATTGTTATATTGGGGATTAAGTTTCTAACACATGTTTCTGGTTTTTGGGGTTTGTTTTGTTTTGTTTTGTTTTTTTGAGTTGGAATCTCACTCTGTCGCCCAGACTGGAGTGCAGTGGCTGCTCCCAGCCACCGCAGCCTCGACCTGCTGGGCTCCGGCGATCCTTCCACCTCAGCCTTCCAAGTAGTGGAACTACAGGCGCACGCTACCACGCCTGGCTTATTTTTTGATTTATTGTACAGATGAGGTCTCGCCAAGTTGCCCAGGTGGGTCTCGAACACGCGGGCTCAGGCAATCCACTCACCTCAGCCTCCCAAAGCACGGGATTACAGGCTGAGCCACCGAGCCCGACCTCTAACACATGTTTTTTGAGAAACACATTCAAACCATAGTAGTGACCTAAAGTATTTAATTAAGAAAATTAAGAAACAGGTTGAGATTGGTGGCACAGGGGTATAAGAAAAGAAGAAGTGAGTTAATATATGATTTGAGCATTGTCAGGCAGTAAGAGAAACAGAAACAAAGATCATCCATGAGACAAGTACTTTTGAAATAGAGTCAGGTGAATGTCAGCAGAATAGAGACCCCTTAAAGAATTCTTATTTATTTATTTTGAGTTGGAGTCTCATTCTGTTACCTAGGCTGGAGTGCAGTGGCATGTTTACGGCTACTGCAGCCTTGGCCTGCTTGGTTCAGGCGATTCTTCTGCCTCAACACATAGATGTGTGCCACCACACTTGGCTAGTTTTTTGATTTATTGTAGAGACGAGGTCTTACCAAGTTACCCAGGCTGGTCTCAAACCCCTGGGCTCAGGCAATCCTCTTGCCTCGGCCTTCCAAAGTGCTGGGAATATAGGCTTGAACTACCGCGATTGGCATATTTGAGACATTTATTTTAAAAAGACACAGGAGCTACAGTAAGGCATGGAGCTGACCAATTGTCATTATTCTAAAATGGCAAAATGTGGACTGAATGATTCACTTGAGACTGCTGATGAAATAAAGCATGGAAAAAGTAAATGTGACAGAGCTGGGCAATTCTAATGAAAAAAATAACACTTCTAATAAATATGAAAATAGTAACAATTTCAATGATTTGTCATAAATACCTGCTGTGTTACAGATCTGAGAAAGACACTGTAGAAATGAAAGAGTAGCAACCAATTAAATTTTATAACATCTGTGAGCCAGTTGGAAAGCAAAACTTACTCTTCTCATGTTGACAAATGCTCTTATTTACATAAATTCTACTTTTCCACCCTTACTGATTTCTTCCATAAGACAGTGACTTTGAGCTTAGATGGCAGATGAACTCAGACACCAGCCCAACTGAATTTGGATGCTTGCTCCTTAACTTGATAGCTGTGTGGTGTTAAATGAGTACTGGCATTCCCTCAGGTCTCATTTGTCTCATCTGTGCTCATATTTTCTTAACTCAGAAAATGTCATAAAAGCCTTTGTAAGAGTGCTTAACACATTTGCTAGGCACATAGTCAGTGCTCAACACATGTGTGATAAATAAATAAATGAATGAATTCCTGCCTTTAAGAGGTTAATTTCAGTTTTCACAATTTTGGGGGACCATTCTTCTGGTTCTTTAGAATTTATCTCAGCATTCAATTCAGCCAGTGAGTTGAGCCATTCGGAGGACCCTGCTCTAAAGCTTTTCCCTTATGTACTTTCCATGATCTTGCTTCCTCTGACTTTTGCCCAAGTTATCAAATCTACCTACCCTGACTTTCAATTCTAATCTATGAAACGAGTCCTGATACCATGTTCAACAAAGTCCTTATTTCTATTAAAAAGTCCACAAGTGCAGCCTCCCTCAGCAAACCTCATCCCTGAGAGAGTTGCAGTTGGAGGGAGTCTTAGGGCACATTGTTGATGAGCAAAGGTAGAGGGTGGTATTGTTGCTGGTGTAAAGATTTTCATCTAATTTTCCATGTTATAGGCAAATGGTAATACTGTACTTTCTTGCCTTCTTTTGAAACGAGGTATGGCCATGTGGCTTGTTTTGGCCAATTATGGGTGGACAAAAATAATTTCTTCTGGGGAGAAGAATCAGTATGATTCACTACATTCTCTTTTATTTTATTATTTTTTTTTACTTCCCTCCCCTCATCCCTGGCTGTCCTTCCCTTGTCTGAGGCTGTCCCTCCTCAGAATTCCACTACATTCTTTACTGATGGTGATGCCACAGACAATATTCCAGATGACAGCTTGGTTTTCTGGCTGAGTCCTTGCTTAGAGACAACATGAGGAAAAAAGCCACAACTGACATGAGTGAGAAATTGACCTTTTTTTACTTTAAGCTATAAACTCTGGCTAGGTGTAGTGGCTAATTCCTGTAATCCCAATGCTTTAAGAGGCCAAGGTGAGAGGACTGTTTGAGACTAGGAGTTTGAGACTAGACTGAGCAACATAGATAGAATCCCTCTCTCCAAAAACTAAAAAATAAAAAAATAAAAATAACAGGGCATGATGGTGTGCACCTATAGTCTCAGCTACTTGGGAGGGAGGAGGAGCTATGATCGTGCCACTGCATTCCAACCTGAGTGACAGAGCAAGACTCTGTCTAAAAAAAAGTCATAAGTTGTTGCTATTTTTTTTTTTTTGAGTCGGAGTCTCACTCTGTCTCCCAGGTTGGCACATTCACAGCCACCGCAGCCTTGAACTACTGGGCTCAGGTAGTCCTTCCACTTCAGCCTTCCAAGTAGCTGGGACCACAGGCATGCATCACCATGGCCAGCTAATTTATTTATTTATTGTAAAGATAAGGTCTGGCCAAGTTCCCCAGGCTGGTCTCAAACCCCTGGGCTCAAGCAATTCTCTCACCTCCACCCCCCAAAGTGCTGGGATTATGGGTATGAGCCATGGTGCCCAGCTGTCATGAGTTTTAAGAGCTGTTTTCCTCCCACGGCACAACCTCACCTATCTTGAAGAAATAAAAAGACTGCAAAACCTCATGATTAAGAGTACGCTTGGTCAAACCTCAGTTCTACCACTTAATACATGTACGCCCTTAGGGTACTTAATCACCCGATTTTAAAATGACATGAAGTTATTTCCTTTCCCCATGTTTCCCTCAACTTTTTCATCCCAGTAAAATGAGGATGATGCTAGCACCTAATTCATATGGTATAAGGAATAAAAAGGTATTATATATAAAATACACAGTACTACATATGACTAGCATGTACTATATACTGTGAACCAAAAAGAAAATATCCCTGATGTAAGAAACTTAAAATGTGGTAGGAGACATAAAGCATATATAAAAATAACCACAACTCAAATGAAAAATACAGAAAGGAAGTTCAAGCAAAATAACGTGGAATATTAGAGAAGAGAAAGCATTTTTTTTGCATGGGAAACAAAATCCATGGTGGGCAGTATAGGAATTTTGCTGGACCCTGGGAGATGCAGGTTTAAAAGGTAAAGATAAAAGGGATTGAAGAGTAGGGGCAGGGAGAACAATTCCGATGATAAAAGTAGCATGCTTTAATTATCACGTGCATTTGTGTAAGAATATCTGTGGCAGAGTACAAATTTGGATCTATAATATTCAATTATTTGTCCATGTGTTCTTTTCCTGAAGTGGTCAAGATCACATCAAGGGCTGCATCTAATTCTTTTAAGTATATCATCGAATATAGTGAAAAGCATGAAGGGGTATTTAAAAGGTTCTGCTTGAGTCTACAAACATTTAGATCTCTTATTCTCTCAATGCTATGAAAAAAAAAAAAAGACCTCTTTTCTGGATTAGAACCCAAAGAAACCACTGAAAATTTTAAGTATCAACCTGAGTTTTTAATACCTTCACACACAGCCCTATTTCCACATGTGTGGGTGTATATATCTTCTATAATTCTATGGAGAATCTGGGTCTTTGAAAAGAGCCCATTTCAGAGCCTCTGAACATCTGTGTAAACACACATTTAAATACCAATTTAAAGGGAATCACATTTATGAATTCAAACCAATCTAAGGTCATTATGCAAATCTCTAATTCAACATCTAACATTAGAAATATTCCTTTCCTATGGTCTTCATCATTATCTCAAATAAGCAGAAGCTTTGGGTCTAGCAAGAAGACCACACTGGGTGTTGAGGGGCGCACAGTGTTAGAGATACCTTTGATAACAGATTCTTGAGAAGCAAGTAGAAAAGTCAAGGGAATGTTAGAGGCAGAGGTGGGGCCAGGAAAACTACTATTTGCCTACTGAGATAAAGACCAGCTAATCCACTGGAATCAGCAACTCAGTGAAAAAGCATTTAAAGCATAATCAGAAAGACCTGTAGACCACAACAGGTCTGAAAGTGCTTTTACTGAATTAAAAGTATAAGCTCTTTGAGGATAAGGAGACGTTCTGGCGGTGTTTCCTTCACCATCCCTGGCACAACACCTGCAGCAGGCAGGCACATAATAAATGTTTGCTAATAAACACACAAGTGCACAAAGGTGCAGATATGTGAATGGGTATAATGGTACCAGTTAAAATATAGCACTGTAGCTGCAAAATGTCTTAAAGAGGATAATATTTTTTACAGTCATGGAAAGGTTTGTGCCGGGATAGTTAGAAATTCAAGGATGCTCAAATCAAATCACATTTATATTTTGACCAGATTTTGAGAAAACCTGAAAGTTTTTTAGGTAATAATAACTAGGACAAAAACACTTTCTCTCTCTATGGATAGATAGATTGATAGATAGATGATAGATTGATAGATAAATAGATAGATAGATAGATCTAGATAGATATAAATTTTTATATATATATAAAAATCTGGGTATTCTTCAGTCTGGATTTTCCTGCCTTCAAACACACAGGCATCTTGTCAGTTCTAAGTAGTGTTTAGAACAACATAGGGAATCTAGATGATGGCATCTGTAATTTTTTTTTCTTTTTCCTCAGCACTAAGGGGAGTTACTTTCCTTTTTAGCATGTTTTCACTGCCCTTGAGGGTGGGAGACAGTGATGTTTTCTCCATTCCTTCATAAACACCCTAAGCAATGTGTGTCCTGAATGCATTTATATTTTGCTACCTTTGAAGAGAAGTTTAAAAACAAAAATTATTTTTTTTAGAAGAAAAAGCTTTGGAAACCTGACTCCAAAGAGAAAGGCATTAAGTACAGCTTTAAACATTTTAGTAAGCAGTTTATTTTCCTTTCACTGATTACTCTGGAAATTAAAAAAAAAATTAAAAAGCACACAAACAAAACCAGGATTGATTAGTCCTTCTCCTTCTCCGTTCCCAACTGCTGTTCACTCAGCAGGGGAAAAGAAAAGCACAGTATAGGTCTCAGAATCTGGTTACTCCACAACCCCCATCCCATTAGTGCTTGCTGAACTCTGGAGGAGTGGGGAGGGCTTCCACCGTCCTCAAAAGTTATTTACAATGCAGGTGTCTATGCTGGCATCGAAGAAGACAATAGATGTAAGAAGGCTTTAAAAAGAGAAGAGTATTATTATTGGTTGTTCACGAGTTAAAGGTATTAACTTATTATGCAGTGTGACTCTTTCCTGAATAGGGCAATCCACCAGAACAAAGGCGACTCTGGGTCAGGCATTCTTAATCTGTCTAGCTCCTCTGATTCCCTGGAGACAGAAATATACAAAGAAACAAATCAGTTTCACGCATACCTCCCAATAATCGAATTAAATGTGACAATTAAGTGATGACATTTTATAAGACTGGGCTATGCCACTGTGAGCCCCATCATCAAAAGGAACACCAGTCACAACTGCGGTCGCAGCAGCAAAGGTTGATTGAGCCCTTTCTATGTTTCAGGCATTGTTCTAAGCCCTTCACATATAATATTTCATTAAATTGCCACAAAAACCTTATGGCCTGGGGTCTATTATGATATTATGATGGTCACCTTACAGAGGAAGAAATTGAGATTAAAAGTGTTTAAGTTAATAAGCAAAATTTTCACACCTAGCAACTGGTGGAACCGGGATTTGAACCCCAGCAACCCCACTAACCACTAACTCTATGGCTTCCCATGCAAAATTAGCAAACAGTTTTGCAGTGAATACCAACAAATATTTATTATGTGACTTCAAGGATGTTTACATCAGCTTACATGAAATAAAAAAGAGAAAAGGATTTTGTGGATGTCAATTAAGTCGAGACTTTGGAAATAGGGGGATTATTCTGGATTATCTGACTGGGCTCTAAATGCAATCATAAGGGTCCTTGTAAGAGAGACGAAGAGGGTGAATGGCGTGGAAGGTGATAAGGAGATGATGGAAGCAGAGATTGGAGGGATGTGACTGGAACCTAAGGGATGCTGGCAGCCTCTAGAAGCTGAAAGAGATAAGGAACAGATCCTCCTCTGAAGACTCCAAAAGAAACCAGCCCAACTGAATTGTTTATTTTAGACCCACTTTAAGAAACATTTTGAACTTCTTACCTTGAGATCTTTTATAAAAGAATAATTTGTGTGTGTGAGTATGTGTGTGTGTGGGGGGGGGGGTTTAAGCCGCCATGTTTGTGATAATTTCTCATAGCAGCAGTAGGAAACTAATACACCTTGGTTTTAATTGTTTTGTTTTATTTTCAATAAATGCTTTTTCCCAGGACACAAGACTGACAGGAATTTACTTTGTCAATGGTCTATGTTTCAGTGTTTTCTAAGTAGTAGCACTACAATTCCTGCAAAAAATCCCTCAGTCCCTGGGCAATTGGTCATAATATTTCTAAGTGAAACCATCATAAATGAAAAGGAAAATGAAGTCCCGTAAGTAGGAGAAAAGGATTCATTGCTTAGAATTTAGAAGCAAATTCAATTTCATGCTTACAAAATGACTTGCTTGAACTGAAAGAATGTATGTGCCAGACATATAAGTGATTGCATTCTTCACAGTAGAACACATAGTCAGAGTCCACATAGAGCAGCAGGAGAGAGCTGCACTCAACTAAACTCGACTGGTAAAACCATGAGGACTACCTAACTGTCAAACACAACATTAAGATGGCTATTGTGGAAATGTTTCCTCATTCCCCACCCCTCACCACCAAGAAGATCTAGTTAGCCGAGATTAGAAAATCAGAGTGTCTGATATACAAAACATTATCTCAAGAAAATATCAGATGAGTGACATGGGGACAGGTCAGAACTCAGTCAATGCTTCCCTGATATTTTAATTCAAGCCCAAAGATAGAGAGGGAACTAAGATCCTTTGAAATATGTCCAGCTATTACTATTTTTCTTAGTCTGACAAAGAAACAATGTGCTACTAATAGTTGTAGGATCAATTACACTTTTCATGATTAAATAGCCAAATTGCATTTTTTAATTATTATTATTATTATTTGAGTTGGGGTCTCACTCTGTTGCCCAGGATGGACATGATCACTGGTCACCACAGCATCAATCTCCTGGGTTCAGTTGATCCTTTTGCCTCAGTCTTCTGAGCAGATGGGACTACAGGCACATGCCACTACGCCCAGCTAATTTTTTAAATTTTTTGTAGAGACTGCGTCTCACTATGTCTCCTAGGCTGGTCTCAAACTCCTGGGCTCACGTAATCCTCCTGCTTCAGCCTCTCAAAGTGCTGGGATTACAGGTGTGAGCCACTGCGCTCGACTAAATTACATTATTTAAGAAACCAATTTATTACTTGACATGGCTGCTTGAAAAATTTTTTGACACTTATCTACTTTGCAGTCATCTAACTTTATCAGGTACGGTGCTATTCTCCTCCTTCCTTCCCAGTTCTCTCATCTATTTAAGCCACATACTGCACTCTATTTAACTGCTGGTGGGTGTAACTCTTCACTCAGTGTATTTCCTTGAACATTCTTTGCACATTTATATTTATTTTCTTAAATTAGAAACCCATTGTACCAAAATGATTAAAAATGTGAGAATTTAATGGGGAAACATTTTGTTTCCTCCTCTCCCACCCCCAATTGTGTTAACTTTAGTTTGGTGTACATCCTCCTAGACTTTTCTCTAAGTATATACAAACTAATCCATGCTTGGGTAGGTGTGAGGTTATTTCCTACAAATTTTCTGACAATTTATTTCCCTTTTATCCACTATCTATAGCAGGATTGTCTTTAGCACATATAAATCTGCCACGTGATTTTTTTTTAATGGTTGTGTTATATTCCAGAGTATGTCATTTATTTTACCAATTCCTCATGGACTGAAACACCGGTTATTTCCAATTTACTGGTAACTCAGTAAACCCTCCAGAGTGATTAGCTGGTGAATTATGCCTTCTTCATGCCTGGGTGGGTAAAAAAAAATTGGAGATACTGATGTAATCAGATGTTCTAACCTGCTTTGGCTTCTAAATGGGCTTCTATCAAAAGTGTTTTTGTTTCTTTTTGTTTTGAAAAATCCCAACAGGTCAAATAAAAAAGAGTCTTAAAGGGCTGAGCATGGTGACTCACACCTGGACTCCCAGTACTTTGGGAGGCTGAAGCAAGAGGATTGCCTGAGCCTAGGAGTTCAAGACCAGCCTGGGCAACATAGTGAGACCTCATCTCTATAAAAACAAAACAAAACAAACAAAAAAACCCCAATACAACAACAACAGAAAACTAGCCAGAGTGCAATGGCATGTGCCATTAGTACCAGTTACTCGGAAGACTGAGGCAGAAGAATCGCCTGAATCTAGGAGGTCGGGGCTGTGACGAGTCCAGATCGTGTCACTGCACTCCAGCCTGGGCAACAGAGGGAGACCTCCTACTCAAAAAGAACACACAAAAAAGTATTAAAATAGTCTACCATGCCTAGCACACCAGAGAGGGAGGTTAATGTTTGCTGACCAACTGACTGACTATGACTCGGATCAAAATTTAGTTAAATTTAACCCCTCGCCATTATGTTCCCCAACAATATATCCCACAATTTTTATTTTGGGGGTTGGGAAGTATTGACATCCGACTTCCAAACTATTGTACATAGGAGAATTTAGTAAAACAATTACTGTTTTTGAAATGAAAACAATTTTGTAAGTTTGCATTTGCTGGTTGAACAACTTAAAATTTTAACTTGGAAAAAAAGGACAAATGCTTAAAACAGCAAACTTACAAACACCCCCCAAATGACAATAAAAGACCAGTGTGTGATTAGATAACCAGCTGTGGAAAAGTGTTTAGTGCAGTAGACGCTGCTTCCTTCCCAAATCAGCCTTTTCCTTGAGGCTTTTACAATGCCCAGATCACACATTTGGCAATAAATGTATATGATGCCTGCCTGCAGAGCACAGATATAAAGTGCCAAATCCTATGAAATAGTGTATACTTATTTAGTATTTTGAAAGGTTATTGTTTTCTTGACAAACACGCTTAAGCTACTACTGCTAAAATTCATGAAGTCACTGCTGTCTCCTACAGGTCCATCAATCTAAAGAGAAATCTTCCCAAAACATTAAAGTATATAATGCACTCATTCACAATTGCAAATGGTGCACACTTCACTTGTGCTATGCATATAATGAGCATTTTATTTTTCCTTGACATCAGCTTGTTCTGCAGGTGTTTTAGTTTATGCAAACATATTCTTGAGGTCTACCTACACACAGCAGACGCCAAACACTGATTTTTCATTTGGGATTTGGATACTTCTCTGTAATTTTTGTTACCTTTTTGAGGTTTAGGCACTCACAGACTATTCATTTACTATGCATTGCACACAGTTTAGAACAGTCCCTGGCATATTGTAAGAGCCCAAGAAATAAAGTGAAGTCAGTAGCATGGTGAGATACACAGATGATGTATGAGGAGTGACAACTAAGCTCATGAACTCATTCTAGAAAAAGTGCTACATACCTAATTGAATATTATTATAGTCATCTTTGAAATACTTCCCTTTGGAAGCTACAAACTAACTCCAATGCCTAGTCCACCTGTCAAAGCAATTTTGGAACTCTTTTTCTGGAATGGTCATCAGAGCTGTCATCGAATTACCCTTGATGTCCTTAATATCCACAAAATGTCTTCCTTTCAATATTTCCTTTATCTTCAGGTATAGAAAAAGTTATTGAGGGCCAGATCAGGTGAGTAGGGAGGGTGTTCCAACACAGTTATTTGTTTACTGGCTACAAACTCCCTCACAGACAGTGCTGTGTGAGCTGGTGCATTGTCATGTTGCAAGAGCTCCTATGGGATCATTTTTGCCCACACTTTTCTCATGCCATGATTTTCAGTTAAGATTTTCCTAAGTGCTTCTCTATTGATGTTTATTTGGTTTGCTATGCTTCTCAGTCAGCCGATGACTTTGATGCACAATTTGATAAATTTTTGCAATGTTTTTGTCAGTTCTGCTGGTTATTGGCCATCCTGACCTGTCTTCATCAGTGATGCATTCTCTCCCCTCAGAAAAATGTTTAATCCATTGTACACTGCCGTTTTCTTCATGGCATTATATCCATAAACTTGGACTAACATGTCCCTGATTACACTTTCACTCTTGCCAAGTTTAACAAGAAATTTAATGTTTGTTTATTGCTCTAATTCAAATTTTGACATTCTTGCAATGACAGCTCTGATGTCCATTCCAGAAAAAGAGTTCCAAAATTGCTTTGACAGGAGGAACAGGAGCTGGCATTGGTACATAGCTTCCAAAGGGGAGTACTTCGAAGGTGGCCATAGTGATCTTCAGTAATGAGGTATGCAGCACATTTTCAGGCTGAGTTCACGAACTTAATTGTCTGATCTTGTATTAGAAAAAAAAAAGAGAAACACTTGACTAGCTTTTTCTCATTTCTAAATAAGCAGTATGGAACAAGATAACAGATACCACCAGTCCTTAATTACATCTATTATATATAAAATATGTAAATTTATTGCCACGTTTTATGTATATGTGCACCAGTTTGAGGGGGTTGGATGTAGGAAGGAAAATTTAGACTATCTCTGTATTTCCTTTAGGTTTCAGAATCCTTAAGAGTTTAAAAGATAATATGCCAGTCTTGGAAAAAATAAAGTATTTTTATAACAACTCATCTAAAAAAAAATCTTCCTTTTTATACTTAAAATGACTTTAAGTTAAAATATTTAGGAACACAAAAAATTTAAATTGCTCAAAAAAAACCCAACAAGACCTTACCATTTGCCACAATATGGAAGAGCCTAGAGGACATTGTGCTAAATGAAATAAGCAGACAAAAAAAGAACATTGCATGGGTGGCTCATGCCTGTAATCCCAGCACTTTGGAAGCCTGAGGTGGGAGGATTGCATGAGCCCAGGAGTTCAAGATCAGTCTGTGCAATGTGGCAAGACCTCATCTCTAAAATAAATTTTAAAAAATAGCTGGGTGTATTTGTGTGTGCCTGTAGTCATCCCAGTTACTTAAAAGGCTGAGGTGGAAGAATCACCTCAGCCTAGCAGGTAGAGGTAGCAGTAGCCATGACTGTGCCACTGCACTCCAGCCTGGGCAACAGAGTGAGACCCCGACTCATGAACAAAAGCAAACAACAACAAAAAAATTGCACGATCTCACTTATATGTGGAATCTTAAAAAAAATTCAATTCAAATATACAGAGATAGGGAACAAAACAGAGCAGAGTGGGAGGAGGAAATAGGGAGAGGTAGGTCAGAGCAAAGTAGCAGATACCTCAAATAAATGTCCTAGAGATCTGGTGTACAACATAAGGACTATAGGAAACAAAATCATACTGTATTGGGGATTAAGCTAAATGAGCAGACTTTGGCAAAAAAAATATGGGCTGCTATTTGAGACGATGGGTATGCTAACTTGTTTTACAATAGCTAACCTTTTTACTATCTACATGTACCCCATAACTTCATGTTGTATACCGCAAATATACATAATAAAATTTATGAAGTAAATAAATAAGACATATGGCAATCAATAAAGCCCACAAAATTACTCAAATTCATAAACGTCTAAAGTATATGATCATGTACCCAACTACAAAAAAGGTTTCTGATTAAACTCATGGATTGAAGTACCGGTTCTTAATTTTCTATGGATTTAAATTAACTGAGTTTTAACTTGTACTATATATATGCAGCATTTTTATATAAACTAGTACGTAGGCATACACTACAAGAAATAATAACAAGGACTTGCTTTGGGTCAAACAAACTTGAATTTCACTTTTGGCTCAGGTACTCACCACCTAAGTGAGTACCAGTTCTTTCATCTCCAAAATGTATCTATCACACAAGCTACCACATGGAGCTGCCATGGATGAGAAAGCAAATGCCCTGTTACATGTTAGCAATACAGTATTTGGAGCCTTGACAATATTTAGTCTATTATTGAATAATTTACATAATATTCAGTGTATTACTCAATTTAAATAACCATATTTTTGTCTCCTCTTTCTTTTCCTCTGTCTTGCTCAGATTTGCTGAAAGAATATTTTCATCCAACATTTAAAAATAATAAATAGTCTACCAATATGGTTGCATAAATCAAGGATGATGAGTGCCTAGAACATATGTATATCTTTGTCTTCCTACCCCTTGACCATGGCAGACATCCCTAATTGATCATGGCAATCTGTGCTGCTAAGGCCACAAAAGATGGCAGAATCCTTCTCAAGATCGCACTCCTGGCAGTCTCTACTAATTGAATGGACTAGCTCTTACCATGAAATGTATTTGCTAACCTTGGCATCAGTGTTACACATTGCATGCTAGTGTCCAGAACATTATCAACACCTTGATTCAGTTCCCTGAGGTCCAGAAGAGCTTTACAAAGCTGAGAAACAAGAAAGGCACTTCAGAAGACATCATTTAAATAATTGTCCCAATTTAGCCTAGTTTACCTAGCTCATATATATCCCACATTTATAGGTATCATAATTTCAATCTGAGGCACACCTATCAGTGCATTTTTAAAAAAGGAATAAAAATATTCAGCGTTTGCAGTATCTGTTGTAATAAACACACACACCCTTGAAATCTAGCAGGGAGCATGCACATGCATCCATTGTTATCTGGGCTATACTTTTGAATGTTCCCTACTCTTATGTTGGGAATTTTCCTAGCATTGGTCATCTGATTTTCAATCTGCTGAAAGCCTAAGGAAATTTAGAGGGACATGGATGTAATTAAATAGTAAATACCATTTAAAACTTGAGAAACATGGCCAGAAGCAATGGGTCATGCCTGTAATCTCAGCACTTTGGGAAGCCAAGGCGAAAGGATAGGTTGAGGGCAGGAGTTTAAGACAGCATAACCAGATCCTGTCTTTATTAAAAAAAAAAAAAATAGCTAGGAATGGTAGCACATGCTTGTGGTCCCAGCCACTCTGAAGGCTGAGGCAGGTGGATCACTTGAGCCCAGGAGTTTGAGGCTGCAGTGAGTTATCATAATACCACTGCACTCCAGTTTGGGTGACAGAGTGGGACTCTGTTTCTAAACAATAAAAATAATCATGAAACATCATGAACAAAAAGTTATATTTAATGTATATATGCAAATAAACAAAACAGACCATCAAAAATGCTCTATGTTTTTCAGGCAAAGGAATACAGTTCATACTATTCTTTCCTCTTGTTGTTGTTGTTTAGAGATTTCCTTATGTTACCTGGGCTGGCCTGAAACTCCTAGGATCAAGCGATCCTCCTGCCTCAGCCTTCCAAGTAGCTGGGACTACAGGCGTAGGCCACTGCCCCCAGCTTAAAGTTTAGACTTTTAACTCACAGTTTCCACCTGTGTGGTAGAGGAAGGTGAAAAAAACTGTCATTATAATGTTAAATAAAAAAATTGAAATAATGAAATTTAGTCAATTTAGAGAAAAATATTCATTGTTAAATGTTTTTAATAGTTCATTAATTTTTTTTTTTTTTTGAGTCAGAGTCTCACTCTGTTGCTCAGACTAGAGTGGAGTGGTACGCTCGCAGTCACTGCAACCTCAGCCCACTGGGCTCAGGCGATCCTGCCACCTCAGCCTCCCAAGTAGCTGGGACTACAGGCGTATGCCACCATGCATGGCTAATTTTTGATTAATTGTAGAGACGAGGTCTCACCAAGTTGCCTAGGCTGGTCTCAAACCTGTGGGCTCAGGTGATCTTCTCACCTCCACCTCCCAAAGTGCTGAGATTATAGGTGTGAGTCACCATGCCTGGTTTTAATTAATAATTTAATGCACTGTAACGTACAAAATTGTACTTAAGTCATCTGGAGAATCATTTGCAATGTGTAATTATATACATGGGATTCTTCTTTTTAAATTTCAGTAAGCCATCACATTTAGAGAAAAAAGTTTAATTCATTTTCTACTTCAAAAATCATGAAATAGGCTGATAACATTCCCCCTCTCTGTCAATCACTCTTATTCTGTAACAAGAAAATGTTTTCTTTTTTGAGAGATTAAAAAAAAAGCATACATGCTTTCAGTTTTAATCATCACTCTTGTTTTCCATTTGTAGCTTTGAGTGACAAATAGCATTGTCTAGTTCTTTTTTTTTTTGAGTTGGAGTCTTACTCTGTCGCCCAGACTGGAGTGCAGTGGCTGCTCCCGGCCACCGCAGCCACGACCTGCTGGGCTCCGGCGATTCTTCTGCCTCAGCCTTCCAAGTAGCTGGAACTACAGGCATGCGCTACCACACCCGGCTAATTTTTTTGATTTATTGTAGAGATGAGGTCTCACCAAGTTGCCCAGGCGGGTCTTGAACCTGTGGGCTCAGGCAATCCACTCACCTCAGCCTCCCAAGGTGCAGGGTTACAGGCTGAGCCACAGAGCCCGGCTATTGTCTAGTTCTTAATGACAGATAAATTTTGACAAAGTATTTCTACATTGACTAAATTCTTTTAGGGATTAAAACTACAAAATGTTAGAGATATGAGTAGATTATCAGCACCTTCCCTCCTTTTAAATATTAAAACCTGAGATATAGAGAGGACAAGGTATGTGGTGTCATTAAATGCCATTAGTGAGTAGCTGAGCTGCTACTGAGATAAAGCTCTCGTGACTGCTTTATCTACCTTCCCCCATTCAACCTCCTAATTTATTATATGTTTTCTTAATAAAAAATGATGCTCGCTGAATTAGTTTAATCATTGATTTTAGCAGCATTAATTGTGTATACTTTTATGCCACCAGAGGTAACATTGTTGCAAATGAACTTATGGCACGATTTCAAGACAGACATTTCCATTTCAGAATCAAATCCATGTACTTCTAAAGTGACAACTGTTGTCCAGCTATGCTATTTAAAGAATTCTTCATTTTGAACTGAAGATATTTGGTTCAAAACATCTTCAAGTAATTTAAAAACAATGCCAGAGGGAAGAGAATAGTCACAGAAAAAGGGCACACTACAGTTTTCAGCAGTGTAGAAAAACAGCTTCCAGTAATAATTCAGGTCAGGAACAACTAAGACCTAGATTTTGTTGTCCACAAGTAGACATACTAATCCTTCAAGTAGTCAATTGCAAAGGCACTTTCATTTCAAATGCTTTAAAAAATTAAAGTAGACTAAAATAAAGAATAGAAGACAGCTCTTCATTAGAATTTATTTCAGAGATGTGGCACATTTTGAAGAGATATAACTGATAAATAAATAATAGCAACTGTTTATTTAGCACATTCCATGAGCCAATCTTGTGCTAAGTGCTTTGTGAGCAAAGTGTCACTAATTCCCAAAAACCATCTTAGAGGTGGGTTCTACCACTAGTTCATTTTAGAGAAAAATAAACCAAGGACAATAGAGATAATGTAACATGCCTAAGTTAACAGCTACAAAGTGGCAGATTTGGAATTTGTATTCCTGGCTCCCTCCCAAACTCGTGTTATTAAACACCTCACAATTCTGTGTCTCCAACAGAAATACCCTGAGAGTACTTCCATACTAAGATACAAAAAATTAGCTAATGGCCATAAATTTTACAGAATAATGATATGCTTTTATAAACTTATTTAATACGAATCAGAATAAATTGTGTTTTTAAGCCTTGCTCACATGAAATTTGTATTTTGTCCAGCTTTAATCTTATTTTCTTTACAGAATAAGTAAGATGTAAAGTTGCAACAGAAATAAGTCCCAGCAAAAGAGAATGGATATCTTTGCTGAGAGTGGTCACTGGCATAGATATTTCCTGATATTCATAGATATTAAGAACAAGCTATCATGTTCTATGAAAAGTAATGCATACAGAAATTAAGATCTATATAACTGTCTGTATATATTAATATGGAGGCAGAAAAAGGCAATTATAAGCCTCTAATCCTTTTGAATTACAATTGAGCAAAAGAAACTATTGCATTATAGATTTAATAGAAACCCTGTCACTAGCCTATCACCATTCTTCCTTTATTTCTTTGATGATGGTGAAGGCCATGGGCCCATGGGCCATATATAAGTTAAGTTTTGTCAACATCAATTTGTATCATAAAACCTCACCAAAGTTGACTCACCAATTCTAGGACTGGTTCAAATTATTGACTTTTTTCTTCTTTGGTTGTTTCACTGTTTGTTAGTGTTTTTCCAGAAGAGTCAGGGATCAAAGTAAAATAATAGGTTTCCATTTTGCTCATCAGGTAAAGGTTTTGGTCTACAAAGGGGCTGAGGACCTCAACCTGTATGAAGAGGTATGGTTATCTCTATGGATTATTTTAGCAATAATCACAGGAAAAATTTCCTCCTAGACATCTTTAAAATCTAAACAGCTGTTTGAGTAGATGTGGGCACATTTAGCTGCTCATTTTTCGGGAGCTGTTCCTTGGATGATGTTCAGAATTAAGGGTACATACATATTTATGTGACATTGTATTTCTGGTACTCAGACAAAGATGAAAGGGTAATGGTAAATCCATACTTTTAAAATATTTTCTGAGAAATATTTTGTCAGACATAACTATATAATTCATTTAATACATGTAAATAACTTTCCGTAAAGGGCACTTTGGGACTCAAATAGGTTAACGACAAAGAATATTTCTGTATATAATACCCATAGGTAATATAGAATATTCTGTATATAATACATATAATAAAGTGGTATAAAATGAAATCTACCGAGTATTAACCTCCTTCAAGAGAAAGTTGATTTACACATATGGGTAGGGAATCAATCTGATTACAAGAAGTGAGATTATAAAGTAAAACCACATTTCATGTCCTCAGGAAGATGACATTCTGGTTCTAACACATGAAAAAGGCT
The DNA here is from genome assembly GCA_963574415.1 of Tarsius wallacei. Classification (NCBI taxonomy): domain Eukaryota; kingdom Metazoa; phylum Chordata; class Mammalia; order Primates; family Tarsiidae; genus Tarsius; species Tarsius wallacei. The sequence goes on from CAUYQG010172764.1 coordinate 19,678, forward strand.
GGAAATGATAAGTGTCATGTTGGTTAAAGTAAAAACTGATAGACTTGGTATTTATTTATATACCAAGTTCATTTCATCTTCATACCAACTATGTAACAAAGCTATTAATTTAATTTGCCCATTTTACATATAAGGAAATCATGGATTAAGAGCATTCTAAAATGTATGGAAATTAGATAGATGTAAAATCAAGATTCAAACCAATGGTTGTTGGTGGTGTTGCTTTTAACTAAGAAAACCAACACCAAAAAATGTGGTTCGTATACACAATGGAATATTATGCAGCCATAAAGAAGAACAAAGTTATGAACTTTACAGCAGCTTGGATGGACTTAAAGTCTATAATACTGAGTAATCTATCACAGAAACAAAGAACAAGTAGCACATGTTCTCACTCATAAGCGGAATGTGAACAACTATCATAATACTGTAGGAAAGGGATTAGCAATAGTGGGAAACTGCCTGGGAGGTGGGGAAGGATTGGCAGTAGTGGGAAACTGCCAGGAGAGGGGAGGGCACACCTCACCAACAAGGGTACCTGCATAATGAACATTTGCATACCTGACCCTGAATTGTATCCCACATCTTTAAAACTAACAAAGAAAAAACAAACCCAACACTCTTAAGCACAGTATATAATACTGATAATTAAGTCCTTAGAGACTTTTGGACAGAGTAATCAGGAAAGGTATCACACAGAAAGTAGTGCCTAAGGAGAGCCTTGGAGGAGGAATAATATCTGGAAAGATAATATCTGGAAAGATAGCCACAAGAGGGAAACGGCACATCAGACACAGAGAATGGCATTTTAAAAAAGCATGAAAGTTAAAAAGCATACATTATCTTTGAGAAAGCAGTCCTTTGCCAGACTTGCATGAGAAAAGTCCCTGCAAAAGGATATGATAAGAGCCCACGAGGGTATTCTGAGGTCACATGAGGTTGTTGGACCACCAAACATTTACATTTCTAAATAAAATTGATTTAGAGTATTTTTTCACATCTACATTAACACAGAGGAATAAGATAAATACAGAATAATCAATAAAATAATATATGATAATATAACTAAAATTTAGCCCAATCTCATCAAAGAAAGAGTTTGGCATTCTCAAAAAGCATTGTCAGATATTTTATTGTGGACTAACACACACTGGCAATTGGTTGGACAATGTGTGAATTCCTGTTCTTGTCTTTAATATGATACTAACTTCCTCTAGCTCCGAACATAGTATTGATCTTGAATTTAGCTTTCTGCTATTTATTTACCCACCTAGTTGTTAGCCCCTGACATTCCTTCAGAATTTTTATCAAGGTCTGATGCTCTTTCATTATTCCTGTTAATAAACCACATCTATTCTTGCTACCAAAACCTGATAAAAGTAAAATAATTTGGTGCCAAATTATTTATACTTACTTAAAATTTAAACACATTTTATTTTAGGGCACTAGCCAATGTGATTCAAATTAACAAACTTGAAGGTATAAGTTCATTTAATGAAATTTAGTAATGGGCATCAAGATCTGGGAAAATATTTTTAAAACCATATATTTTATCATTAGGAAAAAATTCTAATAAAGCAACTATTACATGATCTATATTATATTTGCATTCTCTTCTTCTTCTTCTTTTTTTTTTTCCTTTTTGAGTTGGAGTCTCACTCTGTCACCCAGATTGGAGTGCAGTGGCCGCTCCCGGCCACCGCAGCCTCGACCTGCTGGGCTCCAGCGATCCTTCT
>CAUYQG010172766.1:0-44178 GCA_963574415.1 Tarsius wallacei
GGATGGGGAGACACCTCTTATCAACAAGGGTACCTGAACGAAATATTTTTGTATGCCTAACCCCTAACTGTACCCCACAATAACATAATAAAATAAAATAAAATAAAATAAAAAATAAAAAAAAAAAAGAAACCTTTTTTCCACTCAAAACCTTATTGGACATTCAAAGGAAATCACTTAAAACTTTTTTCTCATATTTTTCTTTCTCCTATTTATGTCACCTAACCTATCATCTTGGGGTATTCATATTTATTAATATGCAAACAAATTCATAATGTAATATAACTGATTGTATTATTCATTTCAGGTAGAATGAGGATGTTGACACTAGCCTCCTAGAAACCAAACGTTATTTTGAAGAAAGGGATTTTTTAATGGGAAATATATGACATCAATAGTGAGCAAGTTAAGGAAATATTCACTTCAGGGACTTTTTCAAAGCATTCCCCAAATTACAACATGAAAGATGGCTGATCTTTTTCTCCAAGGCTGGAGATGCTTCCTTACAGTGCCAACAGAGCAATCATTGAAAGTTCCTGTCTTACAGGTGGATCACCAAGAGCATTTGTATGTCTCTATAAGTGCATCTCTGCCTTCTGGGTCATTGGATCACACTGAAACTCAGTTTCTATTAAGATCCACTGAGTCCCCCCCCAAAAAAAAACAATTGAAAAGTATACTCTTTGTTATCCCACTTGCAAAGTGAACAGTTTCTAACAAAAGAAATCCAAACAAGTATCATTAAAATCAGGTCACTTACAAGAAAGATAAATCCAGTGCTAAAGGAATATGATCGTTATTCCTGAATGGTGTTCAGAAGTTTATGATTCTATGGGAAAAGTTATAACTTCAGTTTTGTGGAGATGTAGAGTAAAAGGAGAAAATAGTATGTTAGCTATATTAGCATCTCATTGAGTAGGTGTTAGAATTGTCTAACAATAACAAAAAAAAATTAAATGCATATATTTAATATTTTAGTTTGCTATTAGACATTTGCTTTACCATTTAGTATATTAAATATGACAAAAATGTATTAAAATATTTTATTAAAGTGTGTATATTACATATTATTTTTCTATGTAGAAAGTACTCATCAGAGTTGCTCTGATGTGATCGATACTGCAATGCATTTCGTGTACTTGGCATCTTTTGTCTTAGCCTGATTTCCTCAGAAATTAGAGCTTGAGGGCAATGGCTTACATGCAACTACTGTTTTAGGAAATGCAATCCCAGAATCCTGACCTGAGGGACAAAGGGAGAGAAACAGAGCTTTCTTTTTTTTTTTAAAAAAAAGCATATTAAAAAAATGTGTTATTGAATTGGTGGCTATTGGTTGCTTGATCTCCTATAACTGTTGTCTAAGAAAACATATAAACTACATCTGAAAACAGTCTATCTGGAGGAAAACAGTAAGAAGAATATATTCACCAGTTTTTGTCTATCACTTGTCAACAATTTGTCTTTAGGGCAATTGGGAATCCCCCATATTTTAGATTGCATGTATATGGTAGTCAATCAACTGAATCCCATTGCATGTTGTGCCTTTGACATCCAAAGTACAGCCCTAGGGCAAGGGACAAGAGGTGCAGGGCACAAGCAAAAGGTGGCCACAGAAGTGGCTGGAACAAGCCATAGAAAGGCTAAAAGATGTGAAGTGATGCATCAAAAAGTGGTTCTCAACCTGTAGCAACCTGGAGGGCTTGTTATGACACATTGCTGGGTCTCATACCCTGAGTTTATGATTCAGTAGGTATGAGTTGGGACCAATAATTGCATTTCCAGCAAGTTTTAGGTAATACAGTACTACTAGTCCCACACTTTGAGAAACTCTGCCTATGTCAATAGTCTTTTGCAACCTTTCCACGTGTTCTCCCAGATCCACTAGTGTATCTTACCCAACTCCTGCAATTACTTCTGAATGTGATCTATTTTCTCCAGGCCACAGACTGCACTTTCTCAAATGTACTATGCTCTGCTTATTGACCTACAAGCAATAAAAATGGGGCAAGGGGAGGTCCCGAGGAGAGTAAATGCCGTCTCCTGAGCTGTGTGCCTCAGGTGAGGCCTTTGTTCAGACTGCCAGAGCAAAAAGATTGCTCTCTCTGGGAAGCAGACAGATCTGAGCTACCTCTTCCTGTCCTGAGGGTTTAACAAAATCTAGAAGATCAACATTCTTTCCTCTAAACCAAAAACTTCTTTTCTATTGTTCTTCATTTTGCCTATTCAGCTACCGAGGGTGATATGTTTTATGAGAAGATGGGAAGAATAAAGTAAATCTAAAATAAAATCACGTTTTAAAGTTTATTTTGTTTGTTAAACTCTGTGTAAAAATTCTTGTGTGTAATTTAGACTTTTGAAAACAGTAGGGAAATATTTTATGAAAGTATTAATTAAGCAATAAGTGTATCTAGAGTTCAGGAAACTTGGTATATAACATAGGCCAGATATATAAATTACAAAAAAACAAACAATAGAGACATGATTCTTTGCTTTTTATAAAGATTATCTAAAAGGAGTGTTTTTAGCTCCATTGAAACAAGATAAGTAGCACCAAACAGTCACAACATATCATGCATTTAGGAACAAGTCTATGAAATAAAATAATAAGGCTCATAGATACAGAGAAGCATCAGTAGGCACATCTCATTACAGCTATTTTACAAGAAGTTTCTCTTGCTGACCTTGTAGTTATAGAAGAGAAGTCTTTCTTGTGGCCCCATGGGAGCTGATTCTTAATTGAGTTAATAATTTAATAATAGATACTATTAGAGGATCTGTGAAGTCAAAAGTAAGGAATAAAAAGATTCTGTAGAAAGCAGAACATTTGGAAAATTTCCATTCAGTCATTCAATATTTATTGAACACCTGTCTTATACTAAGATCTTTGCTAAGGACTGCAAAGTGCAAAGATGCTAAAAAAAAAATACTTTCACCCTTTAGAAATTCATCGCCTACTATGAGAGATGATGGCCAAGAAAATAATTCAAAAGACTTGTGAAAAGGAACTTTTTAAAATTTGAGGCAAGTGTCTACGGAATTCCTTTAGAAATGTCATTTATAAAGTATGTAAGCCAGAATGTTTCTGAAATAAGTAAATCCTATATACACGGTACATTTAATTTTTCAATTAAATAATAAAATATATTTACTTCCATGCATTTCACAGACATAAGGAACTTCACGAAACACAACTCATTCACAATCAGTGTACCCCTCTGCCCATCTCTCCTACTTCAGTCTGGCCTTTGTCCAGCCTGTCACATGTTTGACATAGGACTGACATTGCTGTGGAAATGCAGGAGAAAGAAAGAGAGGAGAGAAGCAATGAATTGCACAATAATTGGAAATATGCTTCTCTGTCACTACATGTAATTCTAATCACTTGTTCTCATGAATTGTTTCCTTGGAGAAACGTGGATAAGTGGAAATTTTGAACTGACCTGTGCTGTGACCATTGCTCAGTCACTCCTCTTGTAAAATATAATCAAATTATAGAAACTCTGTAAGAAAACACAGAAATAGGATGCAAAATATGAAGAGAATAAACTCCTAGAAGGGACTTTCTTGCAGAGATTAGTTCATTTTATTTTATCAAAAATTTATATTAGGTTAAAATTAATATTTTAAATATATGTACCTTCTAAATATTAAATATCATTCATTTTTTAAAAGATAAAATTTATTACAATTAAGTACCAGGTATTAATAATATTATTGGATAAGGGTTATAACCTTGTGGGGACTAAGAGAGAGAGTAGAAAATACTTTTCCTTTTCTTCTCCTTCTCTTCCTTCTCTTCCTTTATTTTCCTCTACTTTTATTCTCCCTCCCTCCCTCCCTCCTTCTCTCTCTCTCTCTCTCTCTCTCTCTCTCTCTCTCTCTCTCTCCTCTTTTACTTCTTTACTGAAGATAAAGAGCACTGGCTTGATCAAATAACATCCAAATGCTTTGGGAGCTCAGAACACTGCACTGCTGTGCTAGGTGAGGTGGTGTGCATTTTTCCCACAAAAAGAAGAAAGATTTCTTCAAGAAGAAAAATCCCCCAGGTAAGAAGTCACATGAATTGGAGATAGAGAACTGATGTGGTCTATCATGCATAATAGTTACAGATTTTTTATTATCAATATTCCTTTTTAACCTTTTGACAGAATTAAAAAGGCAATATATCAGTCATAACCAATTAGAATGAATCAGATGGCTTCTCTCTTAACACCTGTCTGAAATGCCAACTGAGGGAGACTTAGAGCATGAGCTCTGAACTGAAAAGTCAAGAGAGAAGCTTCATCTTTTTTCAAATGCCTTTTCTGACATTTTCTCATGATTAGGCCTGAACCCATAATAGGGAGAATATCTCTTCCTCTTTTTTTCTGCTTGACTCTATGTCTCTCCTCATCCCATCCTCAAAGTCAATTCAAGACTCAGCAATAACACTGCCTGATTAATATTCCAGTTGTTAAAACTAAAACTACTTCGACAGGAATGTCTTAGACTTTATTTAGTTTGTAATATTGTTTTCATAGGAAAATACATTCTAGATTTTTGAAAGAGCAACTTACAAATAGTTCAGGTTGAAAAAGATCATTAGTATGTTGAACACTCACTAGTGTAAGAAGCTAAAGAACATGCAATTCAACAGTGGCAAAGTCAGCCCACCAAGTTGGGTTTTTCATGACCTGTGTGACTGGGCAAAAACAGTGTGGAGGTAAGCACGGGTTGAATCTTTCATTTCTTTAAATCTCACAGTAGATAATGCCAAAAAATAGATTATATTTTAAATGTCATCTTTACCTTTTGCTGATTAGTTCATAGCATAATCTTTTTGTAAAAGTCTGTCAAAAAGTAATGAAATGATATTTGATTTTACACTAGAGGAAACTGTGTAAATAATTATGAAATAAAGTAAAAATGTTTATAGCAAAGTAAAGTCCATGAGAAACATAAGACTATACTAAAAGAATAATATGGATGCATTTTACCTACTGCTTTTGATATTTTTCATGAGAAGTTTAAGACTTTAAATTCTATGATTGTAATTGTTTTATCATCAAAAATATAATTGGGGTTTCATCAAGATTCATCTATTTTTATCAAAATTTTATATTCAAAATGTAACCGCAAAGCAGGCTTCCTCCATCTGTTTTGATTGCCATTTTATCTTCAGTTTCCTCATAGTCACCCGCTATCTCTCTTATTGATGCCAAAGGTTGTAATTACTACTTTCTTAGAGGTATGTCCCTAAATCTTCTTTTGTTGACGATTACATCCTAGTATCCTTTCTTTTATTTTTCTAAACTTATCCCAAAATTAATAAATAAATAAAATGTTAATTTTAAAGGTTCTTTGTGGAAACTTCAACACTTTTTCTTTCATTCATAAATTTATCTTTCATTAGGGTGGAAGATATTTTCAATAAATAATATTATTGTCCAAAGATATATTCATTGCAGAAGAATAAATGCCTCTACTTCTTTGCTTTTGTGAAGATAAGTGAGGTAGAAACAAAGCAACATGGTATTTTTAAATTCTTACTCTGATTAGTTGAAAACCAGCACACTGAGTTTTCTGTTTGAGGATAATATGAATTGGGCTATTGGTATTTTAGGAAAGCAAGCTTTGAATGAGGCAACTCTAGCACTCAGAAAGTTTTCCTTCCTTCCTTCCATCCTTCCTTCCTTCCTTTCCTCCCTCCCTCCTTCCCTTGCTTCCTTCCTTCCTTCCCTCCTTCTTTCCTTTTCACCTGGTTTTTGATAAAGGTGCCAAAGTCATCTAATGGAGAGTGGATTATTAAAAAAAATTTTTATATATGTAGGGAGTACAAGTACAGATTCTTACATGCAAACATTACATAGTGGTGACATCTGGGCTTTTAGTGTACCCTTCACCTAAATAGGGAACATTGTTTGTACCTACTAGGTAATTTTTCAACCCTCACCCTCTCATCTATTATTCTACTCTATATGCCCATGTGCACCCACTGATTAGCTCCCTCTTATAAGTGAGAGCTCAGTGTTTGGAAAACTTTTCAAAGACACAGAAAACCCCTGCCAACAGAACAAGTAGTGCAAAGGAAACTGCAGAGAAAAACAATTCCTTACATGTATATGAATAAAAATATTTTTTCTTATTTCAGAGTGCTTACCTCTGAGAATTATTGTTGCTTCATCTAGGCTCACACCGAAAATATATATTAGTTTTCCCATGAAACAGAAATGTATATTAGAAAAAATATTCCATTCCAACACCACTGTATAGATCCATGAGTATAATAAAATATTAAGCAATGACCCAACCGATGACCCTGCTGAGACTTAAGTACATTCTTGAGTCTAGTTAGAAGGTAAGAAGTAAATTCTGTAGAGAATACTGGAGAACTATCTCACATTCCAGGTGGAGGAAATCCAATCATCTATTTGCTTTGTCAAAGCTCCAGGTGTATCATATCCTCTCATACTCTGTCCCACATCATCCTCTCAGGTTCACCTTTGAGATTCTGTAAATGGTTTCTGGTAGGATTGGACTTATGTTATATTGACAGTACCTTGACTCAGACACACTCTTCATTAAGTTTTCCTTTCTTCCTGGGCTTTTCTAATTTCATGACATAGAGCAGTGGTGAGAGACTGCTTGACACATACACATGCAAAACCCAGAACTACAAGTCATTGTCTGTACACCTACCCAAGAAAACTTAAAAAAAAAAAAAAGAAAAGAAAAAGGAGTAAGAAGGGGAGGAGGAGGAGAAGAGACAAGTGTTTTTCCTTAGAGACCTTTCATGGGCAATTTGAGAAATATTCCATTTATTGCCCAGAAGGTCCTGATGAGCTCAAACTGTAATATGCAGTCTGACAATGTATCTTTGTGAAGATTCTTCTTCCTTTCCTGTCTACTCTTTCTGCTGCCTCATTTATGCTCCCTAAATTGATCTCCCATCGTTTTCCAAATAAACCACCTGTTCACAAATCCTTATTTTTAGACTGCTTTGAGTGAAAAACCAAGCTAAATTAGAAAAGATTCTAAATCTCATTTAGAATACACATAATGATTTTTGAGGTAGAACTTCTCATTTTCTAAATCTGCAAGGCCAACAAGACTCATACTGAAGTATATATGCAGGTACCAGAGAATAAAATCAAGATTTTCTTTAATGCTACCCAAAGCTACATCTATGGAGTCCATCATTGAAAGTTGCTCTTTATTCTTATACTATCCTGCTGTTTTTTCTTTAAACTACTTTGTTGAATCTTAACTTACAAGTGTGCCTCTCTCTTTCTGTTATCAAGTTTTCCCATCTTAGGATGTACTCTCCTGATACCTAAACCTTTTCAAATCCAGTCATCTATTTTCCTTCTGGATTTTCTTTATTATAACATTTGAACATGAAATTAAATAAAATTACCTCATGAATATGATGAGAAAAACTGAGGATCAAAACGTATCATATCTGACCCAAGGTACTACGAATGGTTCATAACCTAGATAAGTCATGTTGTCAAATGACTTTATTTCAAAAGGATAAACTTAACTAAAGTTATTTTCAGAAAACAGACATAACAGTAACAAATACATTTCCTCCATGATGCATGTTCATAGTATTTTTTCTTACTCTTTTCCACAAAATCTAGTAATTCATGCTTTCTTTTATGTAAATCAGACTTAAATCATTGTACTGTATCTTCTGATGAGCTCGTATACTCACAAAAAAACTATTAAAATACTTTCAATGGTGCAATGAGTCAAATTTCATATTTTCAAGACATTTAATATTATTCAAATAAGAAATAGAGTTTTTTGTTATGTTTTGTTTTGTTTTGAGTCAGAGTCCGACTCTGTCACCCAGGTTGGAGTGTAGTGGCTACTCACAGCCACTGCAGACTCGACCTGCTAGGCTTAGTTGATTCTTTGGCCTCAGCCTTCCAAGAAGCTGGAACTACAGGTGCGTGCCACCACACCCAGCTAACTTTTTGATTTATTTTAGAGAAAGGTCTCGCCAAGATGCCCAGTCTGGTCTCCAATGCCTGGGCTCAGGCAATCCTCTCACCACTGCCTCCCAAAGTGTTGGGATTATAGATGTGAGCCACTATGTCCTACTAGAAATAAAGTTTTATGAGCAGAATATTCTGATTTGAATGAAGATAATATGCATGCAAAGTAGCACCTTATTGTAATACAAGTAGAACAAGATAATGCCATTTTATCCAATTTGTTTTGTGTTTGGTTGTTTGTTTATTAATACCTTATGGATTTCAGGTACAGAGGACTGAATTTATCCAACTTATTAGTTTATTGCACATAATCAACTTTGTTTAATGAAAGTTTTATCTCTTGCTTTATTCATTCATCTTTAATTCATTCATTTATATCCCTGTTTACCACTTATCTTTCCTTTATCCTCAGGCAACAATTTTAATGTATTTAATGTGTTTTGGTTTATTTAAATATGTTTTAACAAAATGCAAATTGTTTGATGTAAAATATTTTAATTTACTTAAATGGCATTGCATTGTGTATCTCATTATAGCTTCCATTTTTTTCACTAAAAATTATTTTTCAAGACCCATCCATAATTTGACTTCAGCTCAGAATATAGAAAGTCATAAAAGAACATTGCTCTCACCCCAACAATATGAAAAACAGAAAAATCTACAGAACCAGAGTTGTTGGGGCTTTGCTTGTGTGTTTGCTTTTCAGTTCTTTGGTGAGTTGAGGTCTCAAGGCAATAAGGTAAATTGTATTTCAAAGGGTGACAAATTCCTCCAAGGAAAGATAGGACCACAAACCAGATTTTGCCCTGACAAAGCACAGCATATAGAGATGGCATCCACTGAAGTGGGCAAGAAAAAAAAATCTGCAGTATTAACCGACACATAAATCAGAGTATGGAGTAGTGGAACAGGTTAAAATCCCTGCAAGCCCAGAGACACAACTCTGACACAAAAGAAGTCCTCATCCACTTGCCAGATCTTTCTCGTGAGGCTTCATCCAGTGTCTTTGAGAAAGAGTAGGGGTAACAAAGGGTGTTTAAAAAAAACCTTCCTTACTGATGAAGCCATAGAAGTGATAAGCTGCTGCTGTGGAACAGGCATGGAACCCACAGGTGACTCTTCTGTTGTATAAAGCAAAAACTGTCCTTCCTAGGTAAAAGGCAAGAAATCTTTCAGTTGACTAATCCCACAAAAATGAAAGTTGCCTCTGGGGAAGAAATAAAATAAAATATATCTGTCTTTGGGGAAAAACTGTCCTTTTTCCTGTCCCAGGAAAAAGCAGTTTTCATTTTTGTTTTTGTTTTTCCCTTGCTGTGGAGAAGGCGGGGGTGGGGGGGGAATAATCAGAATGGCCCTCTTCCCCATTCCCTGAGGCTCAGGATTAAAGGAATGAAAAACTAGATGTCTTAATCTCCAACACAACCAGACAGAAACCGAGGCATATTAATTTCCAAGAGTAAATACTCTTTTTCCTACTGTTTATCTTACTATCTACAGTTCTTTCGCATACAATATCCAAAAGCTAATAAAAAATTTTCAAGAGACACAAATAGACATGAAAAAAAGGACCCACTGTCAAAAGATAAAGTCAACAGAACTAGATGCAGTGATTGTGCATATTTTGAAACTATTTGGCTAGGACTTTAGCTATAACAAATATGTTAATGAATTTAGTGAAAATAAAAATAATGTGAAAACATAGATGGCAGGTTTTCGCAGAAAGTTGGAAACTATAAAGGGAGTCAAATAAAAAGACAGAAATTTTTAAAAATTATGTAAAACTTAAAAATTTACTTCAATAGACTTTTTTTTCAGGCTGTATACATTACAGAAACTTAGTGAATTATAATGTGTATTTTCACTAAAGTTTTCCAATTGAAATATTAAAATAATAAAGTAAAAAAAGGGGAAAACTGAATATTTAAGACCATTAATAAATGATCTGACATATGTATAATTGGAGTTTCAACCTTAGGGGAAAAAAAATGACAAGAAAGAGATTATGGTTGAAGGAGTATTTGAAAATATAATGGGCGATAACTTTACAAATAAATGAAGGACAATAAACCACAGAGCTGAGAAATTCAGAGAACTCAAAACAAGATAAATATGAAGATTAACACACATAAGCATATCACAGTCAAACTGCTGAAAACCAAAAATGAATAAAAAGTGATAAAGATTGTCTAAGCTATAAACATTTTCTATTAAAAAACAGAGATAGCCGGGCTCGGTGACTCAGCCTGTAATCCCACGCCTTGGGAGGCTGGGGTGAGTGGATTGCCTGAGTCACAGGGTTCGAGACCCACCTGGGCAACTTGGCGAGACCTTATCTCTACAATAAATAAAAAAAAATTAGCTGGGCATGGTAGCGTCTGTCTGTAGTTCCAGCTACTTAGAAGGCTGAGAGGGAAGGATCACCTGAGCCCTGCAGGTCGAGGCTGTGGTGGCCGGGAGCAGCCACTGCACTCCAGTCTGGGCGACAGAGTGAGACTCCAACTCAAAAAACAAAACAAAACAAAAAAAAAAAACCACAGAGATAATAATGATATCAGGTATATCATAAAAATTATGCAATCTGAAAAAAAAATAGATTAGCAAATGATAATGAGAGAAAGGCAACCAAGCGAAAACTCAAAAATAAATGTTAAAACAGTTATTAAAGCAAACAAAAATATGATAACACATAAGTTTATAACTACAACAAATATTAAGAGTGACAGGTATAGTGAAAATGTAAAAAAATGTATAAACTATATTTTACCTTATTTTAAATATCTGTAAAATACAAATGTGTAAACCAAAATAATAACCATATATTTTGGTGGTTATATGTAAAAGTAAAATGGATGACAGTGATAGCACACAAAAGGAGAGAGAAAGTGAAAATTGAAGTATGCTCTATATCCTTATGTTGTATGTGAAGTAGTTTAATACTATTTGAAAGTAGACCATTATAAGCTGTATATATGTTGAAAACACTAGAGCAACCACTAAAAATAGAAAAAAAATGTAACTAATAAACCACTAATAATAATGAAAATGTTTAACAACAAGAGTCATGGAAAGAGGAAAATTAGAATGAAGAACACTTGGGAAAAATTGAAAATAAAGATAAGAAGAAAGATATAAGCCCAAACATATCAATGATAGTTTTAAATGTAATTGATCTAAAAGCTCTGACAAAAAAGATAAAGATTAACAGCTTTGCTGACAAAGCCAATACCATTTATATGCTCTTTACAAAATATCTATGTATGGGCATGTATACATTGAAAGTAAAAGAATGGAAAAAGATATACCATTAAAACAATAATGAAAAGAAAACTGCCATGCCATGGCTATATGCATATCAGAAAAAGCATACTTCAAAACAAGAAATTTTACCAGAAAATAGAATCAACTAATTGATATTTTTAAAACATTCAACTCAACAATAGTAGAATGCACATTATTTTCAAGTGGACATGAAACATTTACCAAGAGAGATCATAACTTCAGCTAAAGAACATTACTTAATAAACTTAAAATAACTGAAACCATAAAAAATGTTTTGCCATGACAGAATTATGAAAAACAGCAATACATGTTTTTTAAAATCCTCAATTAATCACAAAGTGTATATATATATTAAATATTTATTAAAAGCAGGATTTATTGAGAGGACAGAGAAGATCCCACAGTGGGAAGGGACCTGAAGGAGTTGCCCATCTGGGTCAAAAAAACTGGTGCTTATATAGCCCTAAGTCCAAGCCGATTGGCTCACACTAGCTGTGAGCTGCTGCTGCTTTGATTGGTCAGTATTAAGGACCAATCAGCAAGAGGAAGGGGCCTAATGGTGAGCTGATTGATTGCTTTTCGATCCCAGCACTGAAGACTTAAGCTATAGGGTTATTACTCCAGAGGATCTTTAATATTAAACTTGCATTTCAGGTTCTGGAAATCCAATTAAGAAAAAAAGTGAATTCAGGGCATACAGTTTGGCAAGGGGAAACATAATTGATCTCATTTGACAACAATATATTCTCTATATTAATTTAAAAAATCATGAATAAAATCAAATATGTGCAAAAAATTAAACTTGAGTCTTACCTAATACCATACACAAAATTAATGCAAAAGGATCATAAACATGAGTTTAAGTCCTTAATATATAAATATATTGAAGCATACATACAAAAATATTTGAACCAACAAAACATTTCTTAGTTATTAATATGATACCAGGAGCATAAACCATAAAATAAACAATTAAAAAATTCAACTACGTCAAAATTAAAAATGTATGTTTTCAAAGCTTCTGTTAGAAAATGAAAATAAAACCACAGATTTGTAAACCACATATCTAATATAAGACTTATATCTACAGTTTAGAGTAACTATTAAAACTGAAGCTGAGAATACAAACAACTAATACAGAAAGGGCAAAAAATTGGTTGTGACACTTCAATACAAATAATAAACAAATAGCTAACAGAGCACATGAAATCATGCTCAAATGCATTTGCTGTTAGAAAAAAAACTAAATCTATAACAAGACATGAATAAACACCTACTAGAATAACTATAACTAAAAAGTCTGATATTAGGAAATGATAATGTAAAAGTAGAGCAACTGGAACTCTTACACATTCCTAGTGGGAATGTAAAATGGTGTGAAAACTTGGAAACAGGTTTTGCAATTTCTTGTAAAGTTAAATGCACACTTTGTATATGATACAGCAATTCCACTGCCAGGGATTTACTGAAAAGTAATAAAAATGTATGCTCTCACAAATATCTGTATCTGTATAAATGTTCATAGAAGCTTATTCAAAGTAGCCCAGAACCTGGAATAGCCTGAATATCCTGGTGACAGGATAAACATATTTTGTATTATATTCTATTATCAGGTTATAGTCTGATAAAAGAATACTATTTAGCAATGCAAGTAGCTTGATGCATTCGACACCAGAAGAACCTCAAAAACATAATGTTAAGGGAAAGAAAACGGGAGAAAAAAAACTATCATTCAGTATGAGTCCATTTCTATAACATTCTAGAAAAGTCAAAACTGCAGGGACAGAAAAAAAAATCAATGGTTGCCTGGGAATGAGTGTGGCAGAAGGGATCAACTGCAAAGGGGAATGAGGGAACTTGTGGGATGATGACTATCTTGAATATATAGAAAATGGTTGTATTCACTTGACTGTAGAGGTTTGCCAAAACTTCCCAAACTGTATCCTTAAAAAGGTATATTTTAATGTATGTAAATTATTTCTAAATAAACTTGACTTTAAAAACAAAAAAATCGTATTGAAATGAGTACATCTAATTCACTGAAAGATTGATCATGGTATACATTTACTCGCATTTTCTTGTGATGACACTCAAATTGCCTCCATCTTCTGACCATTATAAACATCATATAGTTGATACCTTCAGAAATGTGTATGACAATTTCTATGCAATATATGTCTGAGAACAGAATTGCAGAATCATAAAAGGCATACAAATAGCTTGCCCTCATAGGACAAATTTACCCACTCAGCTGTCTGCATTTGTGTTGTCTCTGGTGCTTATAATCCATTTGGTAGGTTACAGAGACTAACATAAGACCATCAGGCTCTGTCCTAGGTGACATCCCATGCCCTTAGCCTCACAAGCTCGCCAATACCTTTTCAGCAATGACTTTTTTCATTTCTGATTATTCCTATCCATTTGGTTCATAATTATTGTTTTGTAAATCATCTTCCTACATTATACTTTCTGTAATTGGCCTTCCTCAATAAAGTTGTAATTAATTACAGTCTTTAAATTCCTTTTAGTTATTTCATTTCTTTTCTCCAATCCATTTCAGGCTTGCTGGTTCTCTAAGGACTGTTTCTTTTTAAATTCCAGTTTGATTTTAACATTTTTCTTATGTGTTCTGATCAATAATTATCATTTCCAAAGGAAAACAACACAACTCAGCTAGCTGCTTGAATTTTTGACAATTAGTTATCTTGAAAAATGTATATGCTCAACTTCACCCTAACCTCTTCTTTGTCACAGTTTTGTTTGACTAACATATACAGGTTACATATATGTGAATGTACGGTTGGGAGTTTTTGGCTCAAATTGTTTTTAATATGAGCAAAACTGAAGACACTGGCTTTTTAAATTTGCAATTGTATAAGCAATTTAATTATCTATTATATACATATATGTATATATACCCACATTTGTAAATATTATTTTCTTTGTGAACAATGTATTTATCAAATTAATCATGGATATTTCTCCCAGCTCATATATTTATATTCTAAGTTAAATTTTCTGCATTGTATGTCACAAATATAGAATTAAATTTTTCTACTTTGCTGTAATTAAGCACAAAAATCATGAAGAATAATTATGGTATTTTTATTTGCCATAAAGTCTAAGACATATTTAGGAATTTTTATAAAGAGAATAACTATAGAATAGCTATTTTATGATAAAGGGAAAAGACAATTCCAGTGTTCTACATTACATTTAATGAAGTGAATAATCCCAGACTTGCAAAAAGCAGAGAGAGAGAGCTAAAGAGTGATTACTGAGTGACATGTTCAACAAAGAGACAAAGTGAGTTCACAAACTATGTAGAGATTTTAAATTGTTGAAAGGGAGCATTGTAGGCACAGTTGGGTCTCATACATCTCTTCTTCCTCCTCATCTCTTCTTCCTCCTCACATCCTCAGAAATGTCCTCCACTCCAGCCATTGCAGTGGCAAGTAGCTGAGTGCAGAAGTAACCTGACAGCACTGGACCTTAGCAGCATTGCTTGTTTTTGCCTCAGCCCTGGGGTTTCTCCGTCCTGGTGGTATCTTTTTTTTTTTTGAGTTGGAGTCTCACTCTGTCACCAAGACTGGAGTGCAGTGGCTGCTCCCGGCCACGCAGCCTCGTCCTGCTGGGCTCTGGCGATCCTTCCACCTCAGTCTTCCAAGTAGCTGGAACTATAGGCCCACGCTACCACGCCAGGCTAGTTTTTGATTTATTGTAGAGATGAGGTCTCGCCAAGTTGCCCAGGCGGGTCTCGAGCCCGCAGGCTCAGGCAATCCACTCACCTCAGCCTCCCAAAGGCACGGGATTACAGGCTGAGCCACCGAGCCTGGTGGTTTCTTATCTCATTTGACTCCTTAAGGAAACTGTTTAGCCATCTTGATATATGCACAAACTGGAAAGTATTTGCCCAGATGGTAAAGCAAAGCCATGAAACAAGTGGAATAGTCTATCAAAAGATGATATGTGCAACATAAAGTGAAAGACTCACAGGATATTAAGGTTAATTGGATAATTTATTGTATTTGTTTTGCTTTAAAAATGCACAGAGAGGTGAATTTTCCTTAGACACTATTAAATCCCTTATGATTTAATAAACTGGTATTTACCTGACTACATTTTATATGTTTCCCAATGATTGTCAAAGGAAAAAAATAAATAAAGTGTCAATCTAATTAGAAGAATAAAGTGCTACTGATACATTTCCAACAAGAACTTGTCTTCTCATCTTAATATATGAATATATTAAGACAAATATGAATAAGAGTATATACTTAACATTTGTTGGTTCACTATGCCATCAATGAAGTTAAAACCTCCTTTTTACAGCACTAGAGACATCTCATTAATGAAAATTATCATCCAACTCTTATTAACATTCCCACAACATTCTATCCAGCAGGTAAAAAATTTCAGCCTCTTTTTTTGTGATAATTGATTTCAGTTCTCCAGATATAGAATATATTTAATCACACAAACATACCTAGAAAATATAACATAAGGGAGAGTTGGCATAAACTAAAAAGACAACTTTACACCTCCCAAAGCCTTCAGATAATAGAATTATTAGAAACATTATGTAATAATGTAAAATATTCAAAAGGAAAAGAAGAAAGTTTGCTGTTGTTGTTGTTATTTTATTTGTTTGTTTTAATTCAGGTGGTACTTGTGCAGTTTTGTTACATGGATATACTGGGTAATGGTGAGGTTTGGGCTTCTAGTGAACCCGTTACCCAAATAGTAAACATTGTCAGTAGAACATTTTTCAAACTTCATTCCCCTTCCGTAGTCCCCCCTTTTAAAGTACCCATTTTCTCTTCTATCCATCTTTATGTCAATGTGTACTCAATTAGTTCCTACTTAAGAGTGAGAACATGCAGTATTTGATTTTTTCGTTGTTGTTTCTGAATTATTTTACTTAGGGTGATGACCTCTAGCTCCATTCACGTTGCTGAAAATGATAGAATTTCACTCTTTCTATGACTGAATAGTATTTCATTGTGTATACATACAGCATTTCCTTTATCCTGTCATCCATTGACAGACATTCAGGTTGATTACATGTATTTGCTACTATGAATAGATGCTGGCAATTTAGTACAAGAGTCTTTTTGATATAATGATTTCACTTCTTTTGGGTTGAAAGCCAATAGTGGGATTGTTGGTTCAAATGATAGTTCTAATTTTAGCTCTTTGAGATTTCTTTATACTCTTTTTCATAGGGATTGAGCTAATTTATATTCCCACCAACAGTATAAAAGCATTCCCTTTTCTCTGCCTTCTCACCAACAGGTTACTTTTTACTTTTTTGTTTCAGTTAAAGTGCTTCTTTTTTTTCATTTTGATTTTAGATTCTGGGGTACTCATACATGTTTGTTACATGGACATATTGTGTAATGGTAGTGACTGGGTCTCAGATGTCCTGTTCCCCAGATAGTGAATATTGTACTCAATAAGTAATTTCTGAACTCTAACCCTTCTCTTGACCAACCACCTTTTTGGTGTCCCCAGTGTCTATTATTTCCATCCTTGAGAGCAATTAGCACCCACATATCAGTGAAAACATGTCGTGTTTGCCCTTCTGTTTTTGAGTAAGTTCTCTTAGGATGATCTCCAGCTCCACCTATGTTGCTGCAAAGGACAGATTTCATTCTTTTTTGTGGATATGCAGTATTCCATGGTGTATATATGCCACATTTTCTTTATCCAGTCAATTGTTGGTGGATGCTTGGGTTGATTCCATGATTTTGCTATTGTGAATAGTGCTCCAATGAACATGGAAGTACAGATATCTTTTATATATGTTGATTTCTTTTCCTTTGCGTAGATATCTAGTAATGGGATTGCTGGGTCAAATGCTAATTCAATTTTTATTTCTTTGAGAAATCTCTATACTGTTTTCCATAGAGTATGAACTTAGTTTACAGTTCTCACCAAAAGAGTTTTATCCACAACCACACCAACATCTGTTGTTATTTGACTTTCTAATAATAGTCCTTCTGACTGGTGTTAGTTGATATCTCATTGTGGTTTTAATCTGAATTTCTATGATGATTAGTGATGTTAAGCATTTTTTTTCATAGTTTATTGACTACTTGTATGTCTTCTTTTGAGAAGTATCTATTTGTGTCCTTTGTCTACTTTTTGATGGAATTACCTGTTTTGGGTGTGTGTGTGTCGTGTGTGTGTGTGTGTGTGTGTGTGTGTGTGTGTGTGTTTTCATGTTGAATTGTTTTGAGTACATTGTAGCTTCTGGATATTGGTCCTTTGTCTGAGACGTAATGTGAAAATATTTTGTCTCTTAGTAGGTTCTCTGTTCACACAGTTGATTAGGTCTTCTGCTATGCAGAAAACTTTTAGTTTTACTAAATCCTAGTTGTCTATTTTTGGTAATCTTGCAATTGCTTTTGGGGTCTTTGTTATTTGCAATTTGCAATTGCTTTGGGGGTTTTTGTTAAACTCATGTCCAGCAGAATGTTTCCTAGGTTCTTCTAGGATTTTTTAGTTTCAGGTGTTACATTGAAGTCTTTAACTCATATTGAGCTAATTTTTGTATATTTTGAGAGGCAGGAGTCCAGTTTCCTTCAAAGGAGAAAGTTGTTTTTTGTGGTTTTTAAAAAGTGAACAATTAATAAGAAACTAATGCAATGACAAAACTGGTTTTAAAAAAACAAGTAAAATTCTGAAATAAAAATTACAATTAATGAATAGGTAACAAAAGAGACAAATATTATTAGATAATTGGAAAATACATCTGAAGAAAGTACCCACATTATAGCTCAGAGATACAAGAAAATGAAAAATATGAAAATATGTTAGGAGAATTAAGGAACCAATGAAAAGATCTACCTTCTATTTGTAATCTCAAGAAAATAAAAAGATTGAATGAGGACAATAGTCTTTGTAGGAAAAAATAGGAAACTTTGTTGAAAAATATCCAAAAGACAAGTGTAGTGATACATCATATTTTTGAACTGAAAAATCCATTATTTTAAATATCTCCCTGGTTATAATCTAAAATTTATCTTTTCATAAAAATCACAATAAAAAGTATGAACACTGTTTTAGAGGAAATTGTGCATATATACACTAGAAAACATGAATGTTTAAAAGAGTATTATTCAGAGTAGTGAAGAAACTAGAAATAATGCATTGATAAAAGTGTGGGTAAACAAATTTTGCAGTACTCACAGTGGAATGTTATGAAAGAATGGGAAGAATATTACAACTACATAAAACAATAAGGATGAATATAATGAGGGAAAATATGATTCATAGAGGGTAATACAATGTTTTATATTTTTATAATTCTTAAAACCCAGAAATCGAATCAACATATTATACTATGTAAATATGCAATAGTACTATTAAGGTTAATAACAAATAAATGATAAGCACAAAATTCAAAGTAGTGGCTAGTTCTGGTAGAGAAGTTAGAAATAAAATTAGGGAAGAATAGATTATAGATATCAATATTATTAGTATTTTAATAGTTTACACATTTGGTAGTGAATTTATAGTTAATGCTTATTAGGAAACTTTTTAATTTACTTGTTTGTTACATATATTGCTTAATATCTATAAAATATTAATTAAAATATATCTTTCACTTTACACATAGTCGTATGATTGCTTGTTCAAATTATGTTCTCATTTTATGCAAAATTCCAAAAATATACTTATTCAGAATCACAACAAATCAGAAGCACATTAAAAGATAGAAAAAAAGTTCAAAAGAGATTGATATAATCTGGTATATATACAGTGAAGAGATCATTTTTAAATGCATAAAATGTAAGCTCAAGGGCTTTGATGTTATTGCCATTAGGCATAGGAGCTCCTTAATAAAACAAGAAATGGGCTAGCACCTTCCCAGGTTTTAGTACCATTTTGGTGTGTAATAATAGACTTTCCTTTTACAACTATGAGCCATCATGCTCAGAAAGTTTTGCTAAGCTGGCAAAGAAGTATGCAGCATGATTCATAAGAAATCCTAACTTAAGTTGTTAAAATAATTGTTGAGCATTCAGTGTTGGAGGACTGGGTGATGCCCCTTTTAGTTCACAAAATCCTTTGTGAGAATAATTCTTCCTACTTCACTTTTAAGGTCACCTGCCTGGTTCCTGGAGGCATTTCAATTTTTGAAACTTTTACACAGTTTGATTTCAGGCTAATAATCCAATTTTTCTGGGATGGGCACAAGTGCTGTCTTAGCCCATTTTATGATGCTATAAGGGAATACCTGAGGCTGTGTAATTGAAAAAGAAAAAAGGCTCATTTAACTCATGCTTCTTTGCAGGCTGTATAAGAAGCATGGTACCAGTATATGCTTCTGGTGTGAGCCTCTGGCTGCTTCTATCCATTGCAGAAGGTGCAGGGGAGTCATATGTACAGAGAACACATGGCAAGAGAGGAAGCATGGGAGAGAGAGAGAGAGAGAGAGAGAGAGAGAGAGAGAGAGAGAGAGAAGGGAAGGGAAGGGACGGGAAGGGAAGGGAAGGGAAGGGAAGGGAAGGGAAGGGAAGGGAAGGGAAGGTGCCAAGCTGTTTTTAAAAATCAGTTCTCATAACTAACAGAGAGAGAAGGCACGCATTGCTGAAAGGGCATAACCAAACCATTCATGGGAGATCTGCCTCCAGGACCCAAGCACCTCCTATTAGGTCCCATGTTCAACATTGGAGATTAAATGTCAACATGAGATTTGGAAGGAGTCAAACAAACAAAACTACAGCATAAGGAGATGGGAAAGTATCTCAGAAAGAAACAATAGTGTGGATAAAGGCAAAGTTCTCTTCTCACTTCTCATTGTTGATTCTTCACAGAACAAACTGCCTATCATTTCTTTGGGGAATGTAGTCTGTGTCTCCTATAGAATCACATAAAATCCAGTGCCCAGTTTCTTGGCAAAATGAACAAACAGCTCAAGTATCTGTGGTACTTTTCCTCCCTTTTGGCAGCTTCCCTAGTTTCTGAACTTGTGTTTATCTAGCTTTCCTGGAGGATGGTGTTCTTATCCTACTCTATTCTCTGCACCCACAAGCTCATTCAGGTTTATCTGTACAAATCACCTGGGGCACCAAAATCAATTATTTCTCTTACTGAATCCCTTCACTATGACAACCTGCAATTAATTAATTCAACAATTAATAGTGACCAATAAATATATTTTTGTACCTTCCATGCAATTAAACTCAGCTAGAAAGTAAAAGGAGAGTAATTAAAATTTTCAACTAATGTAAATCATTCTAAGGTATGAATGACTCACTTATCATCAAGGTGTTCTCTTAAGGGTTTTCCACAGACTTTTTGGTAGAATATCTGGGAAAGATATTTTTTGAGTGCCCTTTCAGCAGTAATAGGCAAAATTGTGAAGTTTGTAATAAGCAATAAAACATTAAATATTATTTTATTGTTTTTATATAATTATATAAATTATGTTAGTTATAAATAGTAATGTTATAAGATGGCATGCAACACATGGTGTTCATGCACACATAAATTAATATTGCTTTCATGTAGTAAAAATCATAATGGCCATGAGTCTGAGGATTCTAGTTGCTAAGTTCATACTTTTCCATTCAGTAGATAAGTAACCTTAGTTAATGAACTACCTTGGCCTGGGCTTTCTATTTTTGCTCTTGTCTTCCATTAGAAATACAATATAGCAGTGTTTAAGAGGTAGATAAAGACCAGGATTTGACTCCCTGTTTTGCCAATACATTATTTACTTAAGTTATTTAGATTTCAGTTTCCTCATTGATAAAATAGGAGTAATGTTAAGAGTATCAAATTATTCTTCAGATGGTTGAACTGAACCCTTAGTATGATACCTACCTAGATAAGGTAAGCACTTGAAAACTTTTATTAACTAAAAAGATATACAAATAAATGCATACAAATGTAAGACATTTATATTTTAATCTGATTTTTCTTTGATTATTCTGTCATTATAATCTTGATTTCCTCTATTCTTCTAAATAGTTTCTTAAATACTCTCTAAGACACTGATATAGATATAAAATTGTAAATTGGGTAAAATGCCTCACGTGACTCTGAAAACATGACACTGGAGTTAATAAGACTTAATACTCATCTTTTAAAATAGAGACGTCTCTAGCATAAATCCCTTGAGATCTAGCCTGGTGTATTTTGGGCTGTGTTACATCTCTGATGACCAGGATAAAATGCCTGCTCTAAGATGGGAGAGATGAGCCTTGTTCCTAAAAATGCTTGAGTGACTTGCAAATAGAACCATGGCACATGAGTGACAGTTTTAAAGCTTATTTAGGAAATACTGACTACTTTGGTCTTGAAAGTTTTTCTAAAATTTTTATGCCATAAAGAAATAATGGAATCATCTTACACAATTAATATTCTAATAAAGGTCCTTATAGACCATGGGGGCTGCTTTATGTAGAAGTGTTCAGCTTTTCTTTATATTTTCTATGAGTTTCATATAAACATCATTTTATGACAAATGTGCTTTTGGTTACTGAGAGGAATGCTATAGTTCTCTTTTCCCTGGAAAAAGAGGGAATTGAGCCAAAGGTATACAGGAGAGAAAGGAAATCACCAGCTATGGGGAAGGTTCCAGGAAGATTCCAAAGCTCCTAGGGGAGACTGAAGTGATAAGATGATGTTTAGCAGGAACATTCTGTTGTTTGGGTTTAGAGAGTACTTAGAGATAAGTCAGAGAAACTGAAATTAGGATTGGATGGAAACCTCGGAAGGTGAAAACATCTTTCCTTCACTATATAAATAAAAGCAAGGGGAGTTGTAATTTGGCTAAAATTGGTTGCAGCCAAAATATTAGCAACTTTGCTGAAAACTCCAGTCCTTTCATGTATATAAGTCTATTCCATGGTTTCCTCTGCTCCTCTGGACTCTTAAACATTGACAAAATTTACATCCATGTACTGGAATCAAAAGAGGATTCTGTACATTCTCATAATCAACATAATCCCTTTTTGTTTGTGGATAGTCCATAAATAAGTCAATACAGTTCTGTTATTTATTGAGATGTCAGCCCTACTAACTTAGTTGGAGCCTGGAAAGACAAGCTACAGTTTCTTTCTCTCTTTTTAAAGATTCATTGACCTCATTCAGGGAACACTTCGAGGAGTTTTGTTTGAGTGATCAATACATTTCTATATTTATAATCCTAATCAAAGCCCATCTGCTTTTCTGCTAAAGTGCTGCTCAAAGAGACAGTCATATAATCAAAATTATAAACTTTATTGTATTGATTTTTTGTTCTACTTGTTACTCAGACCACAAAAATAATTAAATATTTTCATTTTAATAACTGTTACTTGACACAAAATCATTTCTTTGGGAAATATTTCCCTAACGTCAGGACTATGGCATCTTATACTCCCATCTCTGCCATTTCTCATTCTAGTTATTAGACTTTAACAGGTCCAAGACTTGTTTTAAATGCTCTAGTCTCAAAGCTTAACAGCTGTTCCCCAGTCCATATATAGAAAGTCAGTCAGCTGCCTTGAACTGACCTCAATGGCGCAGTCACACAGAGCCAGATCTTGACCGTAGAGACTCCAGCCTCATGTTATTAATACTGCAGGACCAATGTGTGCATTTCACCACGTTTCACCTGCTGTTGTTTTGCTGAGACAAGTGCCTGCTGTCCTTATTCATGTAGCAGCAAGCACCTTTGAAACTTAAACCAAATTTCTTTCATTTAAAGATGGAGATACTAGAGATAGTGAATGTTTGAGCCCATCAAAGTGTGGGAAGAGGTTTCAAGGAAGAAAAATAAGGAGGACTAGCATGGAGGACATATAACAAAATATAAATGGCATCTCACAATGAAAAAGTTATGCTGCATTTTAATGTGCTAGTCAGTTAAGCCACTACATCTTTCTCTGTTACATGGCTAGTCATTGCACTTCACATTGGCCTATGCACACTTATCACGCGGTTTGTAGAGAAGATGTATAACCAGTTCACTTCTGCCTGCCATATGCAAGCCACTGCTTCTGCTGCCAGGTATTTTCTATATCAGGGCAGTTCTTCCATTTAGGGAGATAAACAGGAATTGAAGGTATCTAAATGCTTAGCATTTTTGCTTTGTATCTGAATATGTGCTCAGGCTAATTTAGGTCATATGATGTCTTCATGCAACAATAAATGTGCCCTTTCTGACTTTTAGGCTTTCTCAGTTATGAGATTTCTGCATCACAAACTGCAGTTCTAACTGGCTCTCTAAAGGCACTAATTAACTGGCATTCCATTTCTCACAACTAAATGAATAGTCTGTATAAAATTAAAAGTAGCTGTTGAAAACCATTATCTTAATTTTCATTTTTAGTAAAAAAAAAACTACTCATAAGTATATTATGATTTTACTTAAGCATCTTTGTTGTCTTAGCAGAGACACGTGAAACAGCAGTTGTTTTTATTCTCAAAATTTACAAAGGTTTTTCTGTGTATTTTTCCAAGTCAACACTCTCTATGTATGTTACACCAACATCAAAAATGTATATTATAATAACACATATAAAATACATTTGCTATTATAAGTAAACGTATGAATGGCGACCAAACATATAAGCTAAAAATTAACTGTAAACTTTCCAGAAGCCAAAAATTATCTTATCTATTTTTCTTTAATGATGTATGTGATTTTTCTGAAAACTTCTCACAAAACCAGATCTTGAGGCCCTTAGAGAGTAAAACAAAATGAATTCCAATAATAGCATACTACAACAGTGAGTTTCCAGTAAATTTGCTAAAGCTGATTAGAAAGACATGCCTAAATCTAGCTAGCATAGACGTTGAAGCTTAATATGCAATTTTACTTTCAAAAAATAAAGAGAGTATTATTTCAAAGAAGACTTTTGTAGTAGGCATTGCCTTCAAACCATGGCATTATTTGGATATACGTTTTGACAAAAAAAAAATGTGGTAACATCTGCGATAACCAGAAATCTGAAGGATTATTTGGGCCAAAACATACATTTAATATCTTCTGCCTAATTTTTAGTATTTATAGCACCTTACTGTCCTATACTAAGATAACTCCAATACCTTCTATGATAGTTCACTTCATATTGAGATAGCTTTCACTTTTTCATATAATATCAATTTGGGATTTATGTCTGTAGTGCAGTTATTGGTTCTGGGTGCCCATAGTTTCATTAGAGTCAAGTTTAATCCTCTTTCATGTGAAGAGGCAAAATATTTGCCCCAACTTAACTTTGCATGACACTTAAGTTTTAGATGAATGTTTTTTCATTGAGAGAAATTTAGCTGGGAGTTGTATATATGGTAGTAGAAGTTGAAGTTCTACAAATTAATGAGTTGTCAAAGATAGAACATATCAAGAATAGTTGTCAAGGACAGAAAATGTCAAGGATGGAAAATATTATACCATCACTCTATAGAATCACCGTGTTATGTAGGGTGTAATTAAATATCTTGGCATAATTTAACCATCCTGAATCTAAAACATTTTTATCTTAGAAACTCCAAATATATTCACTTTGGCACATTGTTTACATGCTTTGTCAATTTTCAGTTCTATTATAACTTCAGTAGTGTATATCCAGAGATAGAGAATTTTGCATACCCACAGCTCTCAAATATTCAATCCTAATATATAATCTATGATTAAATCTAATGTAATTATATCATATATTATTTTTACTTGACATCTATTTTAGGATGTGCTACTACATGCTGCTATAACAATGAGAAAAAGAACTACAGCAGTTCACATACAAAGTACAGTAAGTTCTCATTTAATAGCACTGATAGGTTCTCAGAAATTTCCACTTTAAACAAAATTATGATAATAAAAGCAATTTTACCATAAGACAATTGATATAAACAGGTAGTTAAGTCATTAGAGTATATTTCTGGATGCAAAAACATCATCAAACTTTTAAAGTATGACCAAAATACTGCTAATAGTAAGCATTAAAGTAACATAAGCTATACATACATTAAAGAAAGGTTAATTAAAAACAACATAATTATTTACCAAATTATTCCAGTCTGAGGTTGAGGGTGGCCAGAGCCTCTCTCTCTGGAGCTCAGGGCACAAGGTAGACCCCAACCTAGACAAGACACCATCCATAGCATTGCTTTCACACTGGAACAATTGAGACACACTATCTTATCTAATGTGCACATATTTGGGATGTGGTAGGAAACCTGAGTACCCAAAGAAAACCTACACAGACATGGGGAAAACAAGAAAACTCCACATAGATGGTGGCCCTGGCCAGGAAATCAGAGCTGTTTTGTTTTGTTTTGTTTTGTTTCTCATCAACATAATGAATGACAAGACAACACTGCACAAAGCAATGTTATCCGAGGACCTGCTATGTATCTCTCTTTAAATAAGCAGTCTGGCCAGCTCAGGCTAGAAGGACAGCTGTGCTTCATGAGGTCACTCAGGTCCCTTCTACCTTGTTACTCTGTCATAATTTACAGTATATTGTCCTTATTCACATGATTTAAAATGGCACACCAATGTCATATCTACACTCCAATCACAGGATGGAAAAAAGAAATTAGATTGCAAGTAACTTCACTTTAAGGGGAATGATCCAGATATACAGTTGACAATTGTTTTCCCCATTCTGTGTGCTATCTTCCCACTCTCTTTATGGTTTCTTTTGCTTTGCAGATTTTAAGTTTGATGAAGTCCCACTTGTCTACCTTATCTCTTATGGCATGGGTACTTGGAGTTTTGGTCAGGAATTGGTTGCCTACTTCAATTTCTGTATGGGCATCTCCTGCATTTTCTAAGATTCTTATAGTTTGAGATTTTATATTTAGGTTTGTGATTCATTTAGAGTTGACTTTTGTATATGGTGAGAGGTACGGGTACTTTTACTTTCTTCTGCACATGGTCAGTCAGTTTTCCCAGCATAGAGTCTCCTCTACCCAGTGACTTGTGGTGGAGCCTTTGTCAAAGATGAGTTGTTTGAGAAATTGAGGTTTTGCTTCCAGAATCTCCATTCTGTTCCATTGGATTATATGCTTGTTCTTGCACCAATACCAGGCTGTTTAGATTAATATAGCCTTATAATAAAGTTTAAAGCCGGGCTCGGTGGCTCAGCCTGTAATCCCGCGCCTTGGGAGGCTGAGGTGAGTGGATTGCCTGAGCCCGCGGGTTCGAGACCCGCCTGGGCAAGCAAGACCTCATCTCTACAATAAATAAAAAAATTAGCCGGGCGTGGTAGCGCGCGCCTGTAACTCCGGCTACTTGGAAGGCTGCCCAGCAGGTCAAGGCTGCGGTGGCTGGGAGCGGCCACTGCACTCCAGTCTGGGTGACAGAGCGAGACTCCAACTCAAAATAATAATAATAATAATAATAATAATAATAATAATAAAGTTTAAAGGCCAGGAGTGTAATTCCTCCCGCTTTGTTTCTTTTACTGAGAATTATTTTGGCTATTCATGGTCATTTATATTTCTACATGAATTTCTGTATTGTCATTTCTAGGTCTGAGAAGAATAATGTTGGTAATTTAATGGGTATTGCATTGAATCTGTAGATTGCCTTAGGTAGGATGGACATCTCAACAACATTGATTCTTCCAATCCATGAGTATGGGATATTTTTTTCATTTGTTTATGTCTTGGATTTCTTTGAGCAGTATTTTGTAGTTTTTGTTGTAAAGGTCTTTCACTTCTCTGGTTGGGAAGAGGTCAAGGTATTTCATTTTATTTCAGGCTATTGTAAATGGGATTGTGTTTTTTTATTTGGTTATCTGCCTGATTTTTGTTGGTGTATAAAAACGTGATTGTCTTTTGCATGTTGATTTTGTACTCTGATTTGCCAATGTCCTTTTCAGTGCAAAGAGGTTTTTGACAGATTATCTTGGGTTTTCAAGGTATAGAATCATATCATCAGCAAAGAGGGATAACTTAACTTCCTCTTTTCCAACTGGATACCTCTGATTTTATTCAACTAGGCTCAAACATGCCGAAAGGGAAAAAAAAAACAGCCCTACTAAAAAGTAGGAAAAGATATGAATATGAATAGACACTTCTATTCATGGCTATATTAAAAAATGCTCAGTCCCAGTAATCATCAAAGAAATTCAAATCAAAACCACACTGAGATACTACCTAACTCCAGTCAGGATGGCCATCATGAATAGCTCAAAAACAACAGATGCTGTAGAGGATGCAGAGAAAAGGAATGTTTCGACACTGTTTGTGGGAGCATAAAACTGGCACTACCTCTGAGGAAAACAGTGTGGCAATTTGTAAAAAAATCTAAAAATCAACCTTCCATATGACCCAGCAATCCTCCTTCTGGGAATATACCCAAAGGGACTCAAATCATTCTACAAAAAAAGATACCTGTGCATGCATGTTTATTGCAGCACTATTCACTATTCATCGCAAAGACATGGAGCCAACCATGCTGCCCATCAAAAGTGAACTGGCTAAAAAAAAAAAAGGTAGTACATGATGGACTATTACATAGCTACAACGAAGGACAAAATTATTGACTTTGCAGCAACTTGAATGGATTTAGAATCATCATACTCTGTGATCTATCACAGAAACAACTGAATGCACATGTTCTCACTCATAAGTGGACCCTAAATATTTATCATAATACTACATAAAAGGGATTAGCAATAGCGGGTCACTGCCAGGGGAAGGAAGAAGAAAGGAGAAGGCACTTAACACAAATAAGCATACCTGAACTCAAACCAGGCAAAGTGAGGACCAATGGGAGGCTCAAACTTAACCTGTAAGATGGTCACTTATGTACCTAACTCTGAATTGTACCCACATGTTTAAAATTTTTAAAATGATAATAATTAAAAAATAAGGAGAATGGTCCAGAAATCGAGGACAATTTATTCACATATCATTAAGAAGCCCACTGTGCATGCACATCTAACTTGAAGTAGCAAGTAATCTATATCTGTAAGTCTATGTAGTCAACTAGAGCTGGTTGTATGGTTGAGGGATAGAAAGGGTTTTTATTATTTGAACTAAAGAGGGGATAATTGATCATGGAGAAGAGTTAGGAAATTCTTCCATAATTCCCTTGGAACATTCAGGTTAATTGTTTTCTTTTTTTTTTTTTTTTTTTACTTTTAACATTTATCTAAATATTTAACCAAAATTTTAATCTTTCATTAAAGTACTGATTATATGCAAACCAAAATTGAAAATTTGAGACAATTATACGCAAATTTTTGTTTTTAACAAAGAAAAAAATTCATCCTGAAATGCAATTCTTATATCTAAACATTTTGTGCACATCTATAATTATTTCATTATTTCCTTAGGAGAGAATCTCAGAAGTGCAATTGTTATGTCCAGCAGAATATAATCTTTAGACTTTTGATATCTGTTACTAAAATATTCTCCAAACTCTATACTAATTTAGACTACAATAGAAAAATGCACTAGGATGCCTTTCCTTCAGTCTTTTTTCAAAGAGCTCTATTGAGGTGTAGTTTATATACTATAAAGGTCATGCAATGACTTTTAATAGATTTATGTGGTTGTATAAGCACCATCACAACATTAGAACATTCCTACCACCCTAAAAGATTCCTTTTTGCTCATTTCCAGCCCAAACCTGCTCCCAACCCCTAGTTTCAGATTAACATTACTCTCTATCTCTTAGAGATTTCCTTTTTTAGAAATTTCACATAAATGAAATCATCCAATAAATAGTTTCTTGTGCCTGGTTTCTTTCAGTATTTTACAATGCTTTTGAGGTTTATTCATATCATAGTATGTATCCATTGTCTGTTCATCATTATATCTAAATAGCATTCCATTGTGTAAATATAATGCATTTTGTTTATCATTTCAGCAGCTGATGAATATTTGGATTGTTACCAGTTTTTTTGCAATTATGAATAATACCCCTATAAAAAATGTTTAAGTTTTTGCATGGACATAAGTTTTTATTGTTTCTATCAATCTTGCTAAGATCTTCTTTAATACATCAATTTCAAATGTGATAATACACATAACTGTGTATATTTGTGTGTGTGTATTTACTTGGTATATTAAGAAACAATTCCAATATTGCTAAGAGTAGCAGAGTTTTTCAAAAAAAGATATTAATTTAAAGTGATAATTCACATTTCAAAGCCATTTCTATTTTTCCTGATTTTATTCTGCTAAAAAAGAAACACTCTATTGTTTGGATTAAGAAAAGATGACATCTTTTTTCTTTAATTCTTGATACCCACTACATTAGTCAGCAACACGTTAGAAAATATTGCATTCTTATTTGAATGTGCTATATGCATTTTCTTTTTATGTTATAAATTCACATACCTATTCAACAAACGCTTATTGTGCTGCCACAATGTACCAAGCACTGTGTTTGGAACTAAGAAAACAAAATAGCATAGAACATGGGCTTTGTCTTTGTGGAGCTTTACAAACAAAAGAGGCAATCAAGTACAATGTCATTTGTGAAAGAGTAGGTGCTAGGCAATCTACAGAAGGTCTAACTCAGCCTCAAGAGGGCCAGGAAGGGTTGCCAGAATAAGGAATATCCAAGGTGAAACCTGAAGAATAAGGGTTCAGAGGTTTCTTTCACCATGTCAGCTCTGGCAGCTCTCCCTTTATTTTCTCTCTTCTTTCTCTAATAAACTTTGTTTAAAAACTAAAAATAAATAAATAAATAAATAAACATTCATTATCTAAGAAAAGAGGATGAGAATAATAAGTCCAACAGGAAATAATAACATATGCAAAGGTCTTGAGTGAATAGAACCTGTTATCTCTGGGAAAATATAGATAATTCTTATGAAGCAAACCTTTTGAAAGAAAAATAACAACAGAAGGAGCTGGAGAAGCAAGAAGGGACAAATTTATGAGAGGATTTCCAGCCATATTGAAGACTTTTAAGCCAAATTTACTTTCAGTGAAGTCTCCAGTGTCATTTTTGATAACTTCAATTTATATTATCAAGCCCAGTTAAAATTTAACTTCCCTAAGAAAACAATTTCTGGGACTTTAAAACCATGAGAGCACATAGTACATGGTTTCACTGCTTCAACAGCACTTTAAAATTCTCGTTTAGAATTTTAGAGAGTTAGACCGAAAGAATAATCTTGTCTCGCCTACTAGAACGTAAGCACTTCAAAACAGTGTACTGCACATGTTTAGTTTACCACTATTTTAAACATTTCATACACAGGGACTTGATTATAAAATGATTTCAACATACCAACCTGGGCAACGTAGTGATATCTCATTTCTACAAAAAGTTAAGTAAAAATAACCAGGGGTGCCATATGCCTGTAGTCCCGGGTACTCGGGAGCTGACACAGGAGGATCACTTGAGCACAGTAGTTGAAGGCTATGGTGAACTGTGATCATGCTACTGCAGTCTAGCCTGGAAAACAGAGTGAGACTTTGACTACAAACAAAAAATGCTCTCAACAAATATATGTTCAGGGACAGAAGAAAAAAAATGTGTTCTGTGGAGAGTGGAGGAAGATGGTAGTGGAGCCAGTTGTACTACGAAAATCCCTGTGTGAGGAAGGGAACGTATGGACAATTTTGTGTACATGTTTGTGAGTAAGTGGGCATGTGAGTGGCTGACTGAGTGGGAACTCAGAAGCAAGTAGCCAGGGCTTTCCTGCTGAAGTGATGGTGCCACAGCTGCTATGCTTGGACCCTAGGATTTTCCAGGGTACAGAAGCCGAGTGCCATTTTTAAAAAATTAACAAAACCCTTCCCAGGAAGAAGCTGCTGGGAAGTGACTACCTCCTCCAGACTCCTCCTCACCACTGCAGAGCCTGGCTGGACCCTGGCAGCAAGGGCTCAGGATGGAGCACAGCAAGAGAGTCAGAGGCAGAGCCCCACTAGAGAGGACAAAAAGAGATACCCTGCCACCATCTTGAAAACTGGGCAGGAAAGTACTCCAGCTTGCTCACCACAGAGTGACAGACCTGATCTCTGTGACTGGTGGGTTAACTACTCAGGGGTGGACTGTGGCCCAAGGGAATAACTTGAAAGTACAAACCCCAGAGGGACAGGATGAGTGCGGTCTCAGGTGCCCCATCCCCTACCCAGATTCAGCTGCAGGACAAAGGGTGTGACCAGAAAAGTTGAGAAAGATCCCTGAAGAGATCAATAGTGAATCTGGGGCTGACCCAAGCTCCTCCTCCACAGTAATCCTCTGAACATCAGACTCACAGGGCTGGGGCAAAATGAGAGGGATGAACTGCTGGGTGTCAGCTGCAATAGGAGGACTCTACTCCAGGATAAGTCAACTTGGGACGCCCTCCACAAGTACCTGGGGAGGAGACAATCCTGCACCCCAATAGAGGGGATTCCCCCTGACCACACAAGAGCAGGAGCAGAGAGTGCTAAGCCCCACCCACTCCTACCACCCCCTCTTCCTTCCCTGGGCCACATGCTGGGGAGAGTGTGAATGTGGCCCATAGCTCTGCAGGAGACAGACCTGTGAGCAGCTGAGAGAAACAATTATACAACCTACCACAAGAGGGCAATTTTGTTTGTTTGTTTGTTTGTTTGTTTTTTCCCTTCTTTTTTCTTTGTGCATGAATGTGTATGTGAGGGTTAAATTTGCATTCCTCCTCATCTTTTATTTTCTTTTTCCTTTTTTTCTTTATTCTTTTTTCTTTACTCTTTCACTTTTTGTTCTCTGTTTATGTGTGTATGTGAATGATCAAGTGTTAATCTTTCAGTTTTTCTTTTTCTCATCTTTTTTTAGCTTAATGTGTGTGTAAATGCATGTGCAAAGGTTCAATTTGCGTTCTCTTTTTTCTTTTCTCTTTTATTTTTTCGTCTCCTTTCATTTTTTCTGTTAATTTTTGTCTGCTTGTTTTTTCCACTTTTTTTTTTTTTGAGTTGGAGTCTCACTCTGTAGTCCAGGCTAGAGTGCAGTGCATGCTCCCAGTCACTCCAGTGTCAACCTGCTGGACTTCAGTGATCCTTCTTGGTTTTTGTTTGTGTGTGTGAGTGTGTATGTGTCTAATATTTTTTTGCTTTGGTTTCTGTTTTTGTTTTTCCGTGACTTTGTTTTGTTTTAATTTTTGTCTGTCCTATTTCATTCTACTTTTCTCTGTTCTCCTCATTACTGTTAGTGTATCTTGGACTCAGGGGGTACACACATGTACCTATTGCATTATCATAGAGAGTGGTAGTGGGGAGTGCGACTTAGGGAACCCATACCCCAGTCAGTGAACATTGCAATTTGCAAGTAGTTTCTGAATTCTAGCTCCCCATCCTTCACCTTAGTGGACTCTCAAAACTATAAGAGACAGCAAATTTTCCCACCCTCAACCCTGTTTAAAACTAGATCAAATTCAGAGCCCTAATCAGGGAAGAATAGCGGACTGAGCAAACATCAGAGGTGAAAGTCCCTCCTTCTGCCACTGAATAATAGAACTAAAGAGAAAAGAAAGAGATCTGTCACAAATGAGGAAAAATCAACAGAAGAACACAGGTAATTCTCAGTGTACTGAAGAGAAAATGCCTAAAAAAGTCAGACCTCGGATCAGAAACAATGGAAGTTACCAAGGAATGACCCCAGAATACAACAGGGATTAAGGAATGGATGGAAAGAGTAAATGGAATAAGATTCAAGAAAGACAAGATGCAACACTGAAAGAACTTGTAACAGAGATTTTGATCATAAAAACATTTCATCTATGAAATAAATAACCAAATGACAAGCATAGAAAGCACAATTAATCAAGCAGAAGAAAGAATCTTAGAACATAAAGACCAAAACATGGAATTAACCTGATCTGTAAAAAACATAGAAAGAAATGTCAGAAAGAAAGAACAAAGCCTCCAAGAGATGTGTGATTATATCAAGAGACTGAACATACACCTAACTGGTATCCCAGCAGAAGAAAGGAAAACAGAATGCCTTGGGGCAAACATTCCAGGAGGTTATCCAAGAAAACTTTTCTCATCTCACCAGAGATGTGACCATACAAACTCAAGAGATACAGAGAATTCCCGCAAGACATCAAAGAAGAAGATCAATCCCTAGACACATAGTAATTCATCTACACAAAGTTGGCACAAAAGAAAAAACCCTAAAGGCAGCAAGAGAGAAAGGTCAGACTATCTACTGAGGAAGACCAACCAGAATAGCAGCAGATCTATTGGTAGAAACACTACAGGTTAGAAGGGACCAAGTGTAATCTTCAAAGAAAAATAATTTCAAACAAGACCTTTCTACTCAGCCAAGCTCATCTTCATTAGAAATGAAGAATTAAAATCCTTCCCAGACATCCAATCCCTAAGAGTTTATTCAGCTTTCAGACCAACTCTACAGGTGGCACTTAAAAAGGTATTAAGCACAGAAGAAAGAAAAAAAAAAGAATGAACATGTACTTCCCAGAGAACAAGAGAACACAGAATCACAGAGAATGCATTGCGACTGCAGACTTGAAAACACACAAATACATCAACCCAAAAGTTAAAAGAAAATAAACAAACAAAGAAAAAACTTTATAAGAACCTCATAACAGGGTTAAACACTCACATTTCCATAATCTACCTGGACATAAACAGACTAAATGCACCCTTGAAAAAACATAGAATGGCAAACTGAATTTTTAAAAAGACCCAATAATTTGTTCCATCCAGAAAATTAATCTCACCACAAGAGACACACACAGACTCAAAATGTGTGTGTGTAAAACGAACTTCCAGACCAGTGGATCACAAAACAAGGCAGAATTCACAATCTTAATATCAGACAAAACAACCTTTGAGCTATCAAATATTTGAAAAGATATGGAAGGACATTATATAATGATAAAATGTTAAATTCATCAACAAGAAATATCCATCCTAAATATATATGAACCCAACACAGGAGTATAGTATTTATAAGGCAATTACTAAGTAAACAAAAAATGATATTGACTCTAATATTATTATAACTGAATACTTAAATACCCCACTCACAGCCCTCAATAGATCACTGAAGCAAAACATCAACAAAGAGATTCAAAACTTCAACTTGATGCTTGACCAAAAGGACTTAATAGATACCTACAGAACATTTCACCAAATAGTCACAGAAATTGACATTGAGGCACTAAATAGACCAATAACAACCCAGGAAATTGACTCTGTCATAAGAAAACTACCTACCAAAACAAAAAACAAACAAAACAAACAAACAAACAAACAAAAACCCTGGACCAGAAGGTTTTCCAGTGGAATTCTACAAAGTATACAAGTAGGAGCTCATACCAATCATATTGAAAGTATTCCAGGGAGTTCAGAAAGACAAAATACTCCCCAAATCATTTAACAAAGCTAACATCACATTGATACCCAAACCAGGTAAAGAGGCAACAAAAAAAGAGAACTACAAGCCAATATCCCTGTTGAACATAGATGCAAAAATTCTCTAACAAGATTCTAGCAAATCAAATCCAACAACACATCTCAAAAATCATCCACTATGACCAAGTAGGCTTCATTCTTGGGAAGTAGGGTTGGTTCAACATCTGCAAGACCATAAATGTAAATAAATGTACATCAACAGATATAAAAACAGGAACCACATGAATACATCATTTGATGCAGAAAAAGCTTTTTATAAAATCCAGCATACCTTCTTGATAAAAATCCTTGAACACCTAGACATTGAAGGGACATACCTCAAAATAGTATGGACTGTCTCTGTGTCACAGCCAACATATTGCTAAATGGACAGATTTGAAGCTTTTCACCTGAAAACTAGAAGAAGAAAAGGCTTCCCACGCTCACCCCTCTTGTTAAAATAGTGTTGGAAGTCCTAGCTAGAGCAATCAGACAAGAGAAGACAATCAGGGGGATCCAAATCGGAAAAGAAGTCAAGTTATCCCTCTTTGCTGACAATATCTTTCTATACCTAGAAAATCCATCTGTCAAAAACCTCTTTGCAGTAACAAAGGACTTTGACAAAGTCTTGGGGTACAAAATAAATGTGCAAAACAGTTGAATTATTATATACCACCACCAAACAGGCAGAAAAAGAAATAAAAAGCTCAATCAATTCACGATAGCCATTAAAAAAATGAAATACCTCAGCATCTTCCTAACCAGAGACATGAAAAACCTTTACAACAAAAACTACAAAACACTGCTCAAAGAAATCCAAGAAGATACAAACAAATGGAAAAATATTCCATGCTCATGGACTAGAAGAATCAAATTGTTAAGATGTCCAACCTATTCAAGGCAATCTACATATTCAATGCAAAATCCATTAAATTACCAACATCATTCTTCTCAGACCTGGAAAAACCAACACAGAAATTAATATGAAAACATAAACAACCACAAATAGCCAAAACAATTGTCAGCAAAAGAAACAAAGCAGGAGGTATCAAATTTTCAGACTTTAAACTTTACTATAAGGCTACAATAATCAAAACAACCTGGTATAAGAAGAGGCATATAGACCAATGGAACAGGATAAAGATTCTGGAAGCAAAACCTCAATTTCTCAACCAACTCATCTTCCACAAAGCCTCCACCAACAACCACTGGGGAGAGAAGAACCAATTTTATAAATGGTGCTGGGGAAACTGACCTCATGCAGAAAACTGAAATAAGACCCCTATCTGTCATCATACACAAAAATCAACTCCAAATGGATCAAACACATAAACATAAAACCTTAAACATTAAGAATCTTCAAAAACACAGGAGACACCCTTACGGAAATTGGAATAGGCAACCAATTTCTGATCAAAACCCCAAATGTCCATTCTATAAGAGATAAGATAGACAAGTGGGATCTCATTAAATTGAAAAGTTTCTGCAAAAAAAAGAAACCATCAAGAGAGCAGGGAGACAGTCCACAGAACGGGGGGAAAAAATAGCCATCAACTGTATTTCTGACAAAGGCTTAATATCCTGGTTCTAAAATGAACTCAAATGTGCAGAAAGGAAAAAACAACAACAACAACAACTAACCCATTAAAAAGTGAGCAAAAGACATAAATAAACACTTCTCAAAAGAAGATGTACAGGCAACCAATAGACACATGAAAAAGTGCTCAGACTCACCAATCATCAGAGAAATGCAAATCAAAACCACATTGTGATATCACCTAGCTCCAGCAAGAATGGCCATCATTAATAAAAACAAAACACTATTCAGAACCCTAAAAGCCAACACCTTAAGAAATGAGATAGACAAGTGGGACCTCATCAAATTAACAAGCTTCTGCAAAGCAAAAGAACCCATCAAGAGAGCAGGGAGACAGCCCACAGAATGGGAAAAAATATTTACCAACTGTATATCGGACAAAGCCCTAACATCTAGGATTTACAGGGAACTCAAATGTGCCAAAAGGAAAAAGACAAACAGCCCCTTTAAAAAATGGGTAAAAGACATGAATAGACATTTCTCAAAAGAAGATATATGGGCAGCCAATAGACACATGAAAAAGTGCTCAGCTTCACTCATCATCAGAGAAATGCAAATCAAAACCACACTGAGGTACCACCTAGCCACTGTAAGAATGGCCATCATTAATAAAACAAACAACAATAGATGCTGGCGAGGATGTGGAGAAAAAAGAACTCTTCTACACTGCTGATGGGAATGCAGACTAGTACAACCTTATTGGAAGACAGCGTGGTGAGTTCTGAAAGAACTAGAAATTGACCTTCCATATGACCCAGCAATCCCCCCACTGGGAATATACCTGGAGAAATCAAACAATTCTACAAAAAGATTACCTGCACATGCATGTTTTTTGCAGTTCTATTCACAATATCAAAAACATGGAACCAACCATGTTGTTCATCAAAGCTGGACTGGATAAAAAAAATGTGGTACATATACACAATGGAATATTATGCAGCCATAAAGAAGGACAACTATATGGACTTTGCAGCAACTTGGATGGATTTGGAGTCAATCATACTCTGATTTATCACAGAAGCAATGAACAGAGTTCCATATGTTCTCACTCATAAGCTGACCTTGAACAATTATAATGCTATAAGAAAGTGATTGGAAGCCAGGCTCGGTGGCTCAGCCTGTAATCCCGTGCCTTTGGGAGGCTGAGGTGAGTGGATTGCCTGAGCCCGCGGGTTCGCGACCCACCTGGGCAAGCAAGACCTCATCTCTACAATAAATCAAAAAATTAGCCGGGCGTGGTAGCGGGCGCCTGTAGTTCCAGCTACTTGGAAGGCTGAGGCGGAAGGATCGCCAGAGCCCAGCAGGTCGAGGTTGCGGTGGCCGGGAGCGGCCACTGCACTCCAGTCTGGGCAACAGAGTGAGACTCCAACTCAAAAAAAAAAAAAGAAAGAAAGTGATTGGCAGTAGTGGAAAGCTGTCAGGGGAGGGGCGGTGGGATTGGCAATTGAAGGAAACTGCTAGGGGAGGGAGGGGCATTCCTCATCAACAAGGGTACCTGCATGATCAATGTTTATATACCTAACCCTGAGCTGTACCCCACAACTCTATAATAAATAATAATTTAAAAAATCAATCCAAAAAACAAAACAAAAACAATAGATGCTGGTGAAGAGATGGAGAAAAGGGAATGCTTCTACACTGTAGGTGACTAGTTCAACCTCTATGGAAAGCAGTGTGACAATTTCTAAAAGAACTAGAAATCAGCCTTCCATATGAGCCAGCAATCCCCCTACTTGAAATATACCCAGAGGAACTTAAATCATTCTACCAAACATATGCCTGCACACACATGTTTATTACAGCACTATTCACAATAGCAAAAACACGGAACCAACCATGCTGCCCCTCAAATCTGAACTGAATAAAAAAATGTGGTACATACACATGATGGAATATTATGTAGCCATAAAGAACATACAGGCTTTGCAGCAACTTGGATGAATTTAGAGTCTACAACACTCAGTGATTTATCACAGAAACAAAGAACTGAGTATCACATGCTCTCACTCACAAACAGACCCTGAACATTTATCATAATACTATTAGAAAGGGATTGGCTGTTGCAGGATACTGCCAGGTGTGGGGGAGACACAGCATCAATAAGGATACTTGATCTCAAACCAGGTGAAGTAGAGACTGAAGGGAGGCCCAAATTTTACCTATACAAAGACCACTTGTATACCTAATCCTGAATTGTACCCCACATCTTTAAAATAAAAAAGTTAAATAAAATAAACTTTACTTTCTAGAAGCACTATTGAACAACTCTCATATTTTTTACAGTAGTATGATTGTGATATTTACTCTATATTCAAATAAATATAGAAATCAATTTGTATTTTAAAAAAACACAAAGAAATGTGTTCTTTATCATGTAGGTATTGAATAAGCCCTGTTGAGTTTTAAGCATTTTTGTGTCTTTTGTGAAGAGATCCTATTGTGTGGAGGATGGCCTGAAGAAGGAACACAGAACTGGGCATAAGAGAATATGTTAATATTATGGACTACTTATTCAGAGGCAGATCATGTCCTAAGCATGTTTTATATTTGATGCCTTTAATTGACATAACTTTATGAAGTATATCCTTTCACTTTTTTCATTTAAATCAGAAACTGAGTCAGTTTTGTTAAGCAAATTGCTCAAGATCACACTGTATAAATGGTAGGGACATGAATTTTGATTCTAAATATTATACCCTTAAGTATTGTGCTCTACTGCCTCTAATAAGTCAGGTAAACAGTAAGTTGATTTGAATCAAGGCACTTTCATTGAGGAGTTGAGGTAGGTGGAAGTTAATGCCAAGCCAAAATTTTTTTTTAAAAAAAAGGAAGCAAAAATGAGAAAAGCTGCATGGGTAGAGAGGTGCGGGGTAAATTAAAAAGGAACTAAATTTGGAAGCCCACAAAGGATCACCAGGACTACAGCAAGATCAGGCAGGCAGGCAGGATAGAGACAAGCCAGAATGTATGGTCTCCTTCCTATAAGCCATGGTCAGGAGCTTGGCTTTCATCCCAAAAGCAATGGGAACCTAATAAGGCGTTTTAGTCTTACAGTGTAACAATCAAATGTGTGGTTGAACAAGAACACTGTGAATGAAAATTTGTGAGTGGATTTGTGGAGAGTGGAGAGTGGAGAAAATTGGCACAACTGGAAATATACAGATTAGTGAGGAAGTTGTTCCAATTATCCAGGAAAAGGATGTTGATATTCTGAATAATAATGACTGTTATACAGGTGGAAAGAAGTGAATATATCTGAAATTTATTTTAAAAATATTGTTGGATTTTATTTAGTTCATGAAGTAGAGGATTAGGTTATCTTCTAATAGTAAAGGGCAGATGAGGTTCATCATACACCAGAAAGGTCAAGAACAGAAGTATAACTGTCTCACAACATATTGTTTAACACACATGCAATCTACTTTATGGTGTGAAGAAATAATAGACTATTCTAAAGAATAAGTCATTCTATATGCAGTTATTTTAGGAAAATTAAGTTTTCATAACTATGTCAATTCTTCTACTAATTTTAATTAATAAGATCAATAAAAATACCAACAGAGCTTTGATTTTAAATCCATATTAAAAATTCAGTCATATGAAAAATAAGAATGCAAAACCAAGAGAAATGTTTTTGAATTTTAGAATGTATTATAAAATAATAATAAATAAAGCAATAATAGAGAACTATAGATAGAAGAAAGAATACAGGAGACGTTGTATATGTGGAAGTATATATATTAATATATGCATGTATCAATTTAGTATATGTAAAAGAAATTCTGGAAATAAATTATGAACATTGATTTTTTTAATAAATGGTTTTACAGTGACTGTATACTTAATATTCACTTAGGAAAAAAATATATTGGACCACTAAATCACCCACACTAAAATAAATTTGGAATGAATGACAAATGTATACAGAAATTGTATGTGAACCAAAAAAAAAAAAACAAGAAAATTAAAAATTTATCAGAGAAGGGATAATTGTCTAAAGGTTAAATAAAACCTAGAAACCATAAAAATTTCACATATTTGATTACATGAAACTAAAAAATACCTGAACGGCAATATAAATTTATAAACTGCAAGATCTGTCAATTAAGATCACAAACATGCCACCATGCACTTACGTTGGCAGCAATGTACAAACAATTTGGTAAGATTTCATAACCTTGTTATATCAGTGTTTTACTGCTGTGTTCATGTCAACATTTGGCAGTGCCTTGCTGAGTGATGTTCATGATTGTTGTTGCATGTCTTTGTGTGCCATTGTGAAAATGTCCAAACTTGAAATACAGCCATGAAAAAACATTAAATTTCTTGTTAAACTTGACTAGAGCAGAAATGAAATCAAGGACTAGTTCGTTCAAGTTTATGGAGATAATTTCATGAAGAAAATAGCAGTGTACAAATGAATTAAACATTTTTGTCAGGGGAGAGAAAG
Source organism: Tarsius wallacei (assembly GCA_963574415.1). NCBI lineage: Eukaryota > Metazoa > Chordata > Mammalia > Primates > Tarsiidae > Tarsius > Tarsius wallacei. The sequence goes on from CAUYQG010172766.1 coordinate 40,607, forward strand.
TGTCACTGATGAAGATAGATAAGGACAGTCAGTAGCAAGCAGAACTAACAGACATTGCAAAAATTCAACAAAAACTTTGCAAAAATCATTGCCTGACTGTGAGAAGTATGGCAGACCAAATAAACATCTATAGAGAAACAGTTAGGAAAATCTTAACGGAAATCTCCCAAAGGAGCTCTTGCCTCACAACAATGCACCAGCTCACATAGCACTGTCTGTGCAGGAATTGATAGCCAGTAAACACATAACTGTATAGGAACACCCTGCCTACTCACCTGACCTGGCCCCCAATGACTTTTTTCTTTACCCAAAGAAAAAGGAAATATTGAAAGTAAGACATTTTGATGACATTCAGGACATCATGGATAATACAATGACAGCTCTGATGACCATTCCAGAAAAAGAGTTCCAAAATTGCTTTGATGGGTTTACTAGGTGCTGGCATAAGTAAATAGCTTCCTAGGGGAGTACTTCATAAGTGACCATAGTGATATTTAGCAATGAGGTATGTAGCATTTTTCTAGGATGAATCCATGAACTTACTTGTCAGACCTCTTATGTCCAAAGGAAAAAAAAAAAACTGTTAAAAAATATAGTTACACACATAATGAATGAAGTTTAATTTATTTAATATACAAAAGTTTCTATAAAAATAACAGCCCAAGCCAGGTGCAGTAGCTCACACTTGTTACCCTAGCATTTGGGAAGCCAAACTAGGACTTCTACTTGAGAAACGAAGACTAGCCTGGGCAACACAGAAAGACCTTGTCTCTACAAAATTTTAAAAAATATTAGCCACATGTGGTGGTGAGCACTGATAGTCACAGATGCTCGGGAGGTTGAGGCAGGAAGATTACTTGAGCACAGGAGATTGAGGCTGAAATGAGCTGTGATTATCTCACTGTACTCCATCCTGGGTGATAGAGCTAGATCCTGTCTCTAAAATAATATTGATAATGATAATAATAATACTATATTTAAAAAACATACTGTATAAAAATAGATAAACAACATGGAACAGAGTTGCACTTAAAAGTAAATACACAACAAAGACATGGACACTAAACAGCATGATGCTGAACACTACTGGGTCAACACTGAAATCAAAGCAGAATTAAAAGATTCCTGAAAACAATTGAAAATGAAAAAACATCTTACCAAAACCTCCTGGATGTCTTGAAAATAGTTCTAAGAGGGGAATTTATATCTCTACGAGCACACATCAAGGAAATAGAAAGATCACAAGTTGAGACCCTAACAAGTCACCTAAGGGGGCTAGAAAGAGAAGACCACCAAAACAATAACTTTAGCAGAAGAATCCAAATCACCAAAACAGGAGTCAAATATAGGAAATAGAAGATTAAAATATCATAGAAAACATTAACAAAACAAAAAGCTGGTTCCTTGAATTAGCAAGATTGATGGACCCCTAACCAGAATGACCAAGCGAAAGAGAGAAAAAGCCCAAATAAACACAATCAGAAATACGAAAATTCAAATCACAACTGACCCTGAAGAAATACAAAAGATTATCAAAGATTATTATGCACTATGTATGTATGTATTATATGGAAATAAACTTGATAAACTAAATAAAACAGAGGACTTTCTGACATCACACAATCTCCCCAGATTGAAAAAAGAAGACATGGAGACACTAAATAGAACAATAACAACCCAGGAAATTGACTCTGTCATATGAAAACCACCTACAAAAAAAAAGTTCTGAACCAGATGGTTTTCCAGCAGAATTCTACAAAATGTACAAGGAGGAGCTGATACCAATCCTACTGAAAGTATTCCAGGCAATTGAGAAAGATGGACTTCTTCCCAAATAATTTTACGAAGCTAACATCATATTGATACCCAACCCGGGTAAAGATCCAACAAAAAAAGAGAACTACAGACCAATATCCCTTATGAGCATAGATGCAACAATCCTCAACAAGATTCTAGCAAACCGGATCCAAAAACACATCTCAAAAGTCATCCACCATGACCAAGTAAGCTTCATCCCAAGGATGCAGGGCTGGTTCAACATTCGCAAGACCATAAATGTAATTAAATACACCAACAGATGTAAAAGCAAGAAGCACATGATTATATCATCAGATGCAGGAAAAGCTTTTGATGAAATCCAGTATCCCTTCTTGATAAAAACTCTCAAACATCTAGGTATAGAAGGAACATACATCAAAATAATAAGTGCCATCTGTGATAAACCCACAGCTAACATATTGCTAAATGATCAGAAACTGGAAACACTTCCCCTAATATGCGGAACAAGACAAGGTTGCCCACTCATACCCTCCTTGTTCAACATTGTGTTGGAAGTCTTAGCTAGAGTAATTAGACAAGAGAAGGAAGTCAGGGGTATCCAAATAGGAAAAGAAGAAGTCAAATTATCCCTCTTTGCTGACAATATGATCCTATACCTCAAAAATCCAAGAGAATCTGTCAAAAACCTGCTTGCACTGATGAAGGACTTTGGCAAAGACTTGGGGGGAAATAAATATGCAAAACATAGTTGCATTCTTGTATACCAACAACAAGCAGGCAGAGAACCAAATAAAAAGTACAATTTCATTCACAATAACCACACACAAAAACGAAATACCTCGGCATATTCCTAACCAGAGAAGTGAAAGACCTTTACAATGAGAACTACAAAATACTACTGAAAGAAATCCAAGAAGACACAAACTAATGGAAAACTATTCCATGCTCATGGATAGGAAGAATCAACATTGTTAAGATGTCCATCCTACCAAGGCAATCTACAGATTAAACACAATATCCATTAAATTACCAATATCATTCTTCTCAAACCTGGAAGTGACAATACAGAAATTCATATGGAAACATAAACAACCACAAATAGCCAAAACATTCTTTAGCAAAAGAAACAAAGCAGGAGGAATTACACTTCCAGACTTCAAACTTTACTATAAGGCTACAATAACCAAAACAGCCTGGTATTGGTACAAGAATAGGTACAAAGACCAACGGAACAGGATAGAGATTCCAGAAGCAAAGCCTCAATTTCTCAACCAACTCATCTTTGACAAAGTCTCCAACAACAACCACTGAGGAGAGGAGAATCTATTCAGTAATTGGTGCTGGGAAATCTGGCTGATCACATACAGGAGATCAAAATAGGACCCCTGCCTATTTTCATTATACATAAAAATTAAATCTAAATGGATCAAACACCTATACAAAAAACCCTCAAACTATGAGAATCCTAGTAAATGCAGGGGACGTCCTTATGGAAATTGGGACTGGCAACCAATTCCTGATCAAAACCTAAGTGCCCATTCCATAAGAAATAAGATAGACGAGTGCGACTTCATCAAGCTGATGAGCTACTGCTAGGAAAAGAAACCATCAAGAGAGCAGGGAGACAGCCCACAGAATGGGAAAAATGTTTGCCAACTGTATATCTGACAAAGGCTTAACATCTAGGATCTATAAGAAACTCAAACACGCTGAAAAGAAAAAAAACAAACAACCCCATCAATAGTGGGGAAAAGACATGAATAGACACTTCTCAAAAGAAGATATACTGGAAG
>CAUYQG010172770.1:0-12980 GCA_963574415.1 Tarsius wallacei
CGTGCCACTGTACTCCAGTCTGGGTGACAGAGTGAGACTCCAACTCAAAAAAAAAAAAAAAGAAAATACTTAACGCTTTAATGTTAGTGATTTGACTACTGAGAACTCCACATGATTCTAGATTTTGAACTTGGAATGACAGACTGTCCAACTGTTAAGAAGGGGCCTTAGTGAGCTGAGGAGGGGATTGAGGCCCCAAGAGAGGAGGGGTTTGCTTGGGGACAGACAGTTGGCTGGGGAGAGGGCCAGGTGACCACCCATGGCTGGTCCCCAGCAGGGTTTTGGGAGAGTCCCTGGGACATGCACCCTGATCACTGACCCTTCTCCTAAGTGCTGTCCATGGACAGTTGCCCACCTTTCTGCGTGGGCAGCCAAATTGTCAAATACTAGCATGTGTAGGCGGCTCGCCCTGTGGTAGGTAGAAGAGTTGGACAGATGTGGGAGAGATGCTCACTGGCACAATGTTCTCCCCTTCCTGCTGGTGGGAGGACAGAACCCAAGTAATCATTACCCTGGGTTAATGATCTCCGATGTCAAACTAAAGCTTAGCTGAGTGGAAAACACAGAGCTGGGCCACACCAATGTGATATTGACGGTTAGAGTCTAATCCGCCAAGACCTCAGAAGACAAGCCTGTGGTACAACAAGATCAAGTGTATTGACAAGAAGGAGGAGGGGAACATCTCTTCTAAGGCTGGAGTCCCACTGAAGGGCTCTGGGGAGGGTCCAAGAGAGGTGAGCACTGGTTTCAGATCGGCAGCTGTTTGGGAGGCAGAGTTAGACGTGGGGTAACCAGGGATTGGGAGCTGTCATGAGGCAGGGGTGGCTCAGCCCCAGGAGTAAATGAAAACAGTGGCACGGGCCTCATTGGTAAGAAGACAAGAGTCATCCAAAGAGGGGATAATCATGGCATTTGGCAGTTGCTGCATAACCTTGGGGAAAACTTTGCCTCTGGTTTTGTCTGTGTCTGTCCTTCAGCCTCATGGAGGCAGGGTTGCTTTTGGCTTTTTTCAGTCCAGGTTAATTTTTTCACTTTCAATCCTGCTCAGGCTTCACAGCCAAGTTGGCAAAAATTACACAATCACTCTTATGGCACGTCCGTTGCTATTTTTATTTCCTATTGCATATTGAAATGACCCAAAGGAAATAAAAATAGCATGGAAGGGTCACTTATGTGGAGACTTGGAAAGGCCACATGCTTCCCAAAGAGTCACCTAGAGATGGAACAACTTGGGCCAAATTTAATAAAGCCTCGGGGAATGGACACAAGCCTGTGCCCCAAAAGTAGTACAATGGCAGAAGCCAAGCAAAGAGAAAAACCCATGAGTTTCCCCCAGTTGGGTGGGAAAGGGGCCTTGGGTTTGGGGGGGGCCCGGGGAGGAGATGAGTATTGTACCATCTGTACTGGTCTCCCACTAAGGAGAAAGAGCATCTCAGAACAACTGCTCCTAGGCATGATTTCCCCCTCCCAGCCGGCAGGAGGTTATTAACCTTGTGTTAATAATCTCTGATGGTAAACAAAAGCTTGGCGGCAACGAAGTGTGGGACTACATCAAAAACCAACGTGTGACCCGCAGACCAAATCTGCTAATGGGCTTTCCTCATAGGGCATCACCTATAAAACTAGAAAAGTTCCAGACAGAATGGCGTGTCCTCACATACAAAACAAGTTTTGTTTTCAAACACAAAATTTCACCTGAATAGACATTACTCCAAAGCAGATACACAAATGGCCATAAACCCATGAAAGGATGTTCACCATCATTAGCCATCAGGGAAATGCAAGTCAAAACCACGATGAGATACCACTGCACACTTACCAGGATGGCTAGACCTTAAGAAGACAGACAATAACAAGTGTCCGCAGGATGTGGAGAAACCCAAACCCTCATCCTCTACTGGTAGGAATGTAAAATGGTATGATCACTCTGGAAAACAGTTAAGCAGTTCCTCAAGAAGTTAAACCCAGAGTTACCTTATGACCTAGCAATTTCACTCCTAGATATATACCAAAGAGAACAGAAAACATATGTCCACACAAAAATGTGTACATAAAAGTTCATAGCATCATTATTTACTATAGCCAAAAGGTGGAAATAACCCAAACGTCCATGGATTTAAAAAAAAAAATGTGGCATAGCCATGCAATGGAATATTATTCAGCCCATGAAAAGGAGTGAAGTACCGACACATGCTATAATAGAGAGTAACCTTGAAAACATGAGGGTAAGTGAAAGAAGTTAGTCACAAAAGGCCATCTATTATCTGATTTCATTTATAGGAAATACCAGAATAGGCAAATCTATAAAGATGGGAAATAGCTTCGTGGTTTTGTAGAGCAAGGAGAGCTTAGAGGGAAGTGATGAGTACAGGGGATGGGGCTTATTTTTGGAGTGGCGAAAATATTCTGAAATTGACTATGTCGCACAACTCTGTGAAGACTAAACACCATTGAATTGTATATTTTACATACAATTGTATATTTTATGCCTCAAGAATTATATCTCAAGAAAGCTGTTAAACTGAAAAATATGGAGTGGAACCACACTGCTTGAAGCACTGGACTGCATCCTACCACCAACTCATTCAACTGTCAAGCCCTTACGTCTGCCTCTCCAGTATGTTTACAAGACTGGTGATGTTGGTACTGTCCCTGTGGGCCGAATAGAGACAGGTATTCTCAGCACAGTAGTCACCTTTGCTCCAGTCAACATTACAACTGAATCTGTGGAGTCTGTTGATTCTGTTGAAATGCACCATAAAGCTTTGAGGGAAGCACTTCCTGGGAACAGTGTTGGTTTCAACATCAAGAATGTGTCTGTCAAAGAGGTTCACCGTGACAATGTTGCTGGTGAGAGTAAAAATGATCCACCAATAGAAGCAACTGGCTTCACAGCTAAGGTGATTATCCTGAACCATCCAGGCCAAATCAGTGCTGACTATGCCCCTGTCCTGGATTGTCACATGATTCACATTTGCATGCAAGTTTGCTGAGCTGAAGGAAAAGACTGATCACTGTTCTGGTAAGAAGCTGGAAGATAGCCCTAAATTCTTGAAGTCTGGTGGTGCTGCCATCGTCAATATGGTTCCTGGCAAACCCCTGTGTGTGGAGAGTGTCTCTATCTATGTGGGTCATTTTGCTGTCTGTGATATGAGGCAGACAGTTGCTGTGGGTGTCATCAAAAGCAGTGGACATGAAGGCTGCCGGAGTTGGCAAGATCACCAAGTCTGCCCAGAAAGCTCAGAAGACTAAATGAATATTATCCCTAATATCTGTCACCCCAGTCTTAACCAGTGGTGGAAGAACAGTCTCAGAACTTTTTGTTTCAATTGGCCATTTACATTTAATAGCAAAAGCCTGGTTAATCATAAAAATGCATCGTAAAATTTCTGAAGGAGAGGAGAATGTTTATGGACCGTTTTGGTTTTTTTGTGTGTGGCAGTTTTAAGTTATTAGTTTTTTAAATCAATTCTTTTTCATGGAAACAACTTGACCAAAAATCTGTCACAGAATTTTGAGACCTACTAAAACAAAGATTAATGAGAAAAAAAAAATAGGGGACTGGGTGCAGTGGCTCATGCCGCAATCCCAGCACTTAGGACAGCGGAGGTGGGAGGATGGCTTGAGGCCAGGAGTTTAAGACCAGCCTGGGCACATGGTGAGACCTCATCTCTACAAAAAAATCAAAAAATTAGCCCGGTATGGTAGCACGTGCCTGTAGTCCCAGCTACTGGGGGGGCTGAGGCAGAGAGATCATCTGAGTCCAGGAGTTCAAGGCTATGGTGAACCGTGATTGTGCCACTGCACTCCAGCCTGGGTGACAGAGTGAGATCCCAACTTGAAAAATAAAAATAGGGGAACCAGGTGTGGGGAAAATGACAATGTGAAAATTCACTATTTTTACAATTTTGGGGAACTTAAAATTGTTCTAAAATTAAAATTTTATTTTAAAAAATTACAGATAAAGAGAACAGAGACCCAATTCATATATTGGCTTCCCAGGACCCAGTCTTCCTCAACCCCTCTGTTCCAGACAGCTGAAGGGTGAAACAAGAAAAGCAGCAGCCCCCAGCCCTAAAGCTAGTATTCAGAGAGGAGGACATGTACAAGGCTCGGGTAAAACAAGGAGGAGAATTAAGAAGCCCCTTTATGCAAGTAAAGGCTTGGATAGAAGTGTTCCAGATCCTCTCTTGGAAAGCAGGGGGAAAAAAGAAAATTGACATGGTACCTAGGCAGGAAGAAAGGAAGAGAGGAAGGATAGCATGCAAAGATACATTCTGGAAGAAGACAACCCCCAAGAAATAGAAGAAAATATTTGGTAAGAATGTTTTGCATTCTCAAGAAATTAAAGATAACTTGAACTCTGTGAAACAAGAGATTGAAGTTGAAACAAGGCCATAGAATGAGTTGAGTAGGAGGTTGTGGGGACTAAGGAAAGAAAGCAAGTATGAAAATGACACCACTGAAGAATTAATAAATATACTAGAGTAATATTCATGTCAAAAGTGTAGCTGACATGACAGAAAACCAAGGCAGTGACATGGAAGACAGTTTTCAGAAAATCACACAGCATACAGAAGAAGTTAACCCAATGTGTAGCAGAAGTGAACTATTAGACCATCCTATCTGGATACACTTACGAGCGATTTGACCTTGGAAAAGTTAATTAAACTCTCTTTTAAAATTCTTGTCCCAGCTGGGCTCGGTGGCTCAGCCTGTAATCCCGCGCTTTGGGAGGCTGAGGTGAGTGGATTGCCTGAGTATGAGACCCTCCTGGGCAACTTGGTGAGACCTCATCTCTACAATAAATCAAAAATTAGCCAGGCGTGGTAGCGCGCGCCTGTAGTTCCAGCTACTTGAAAGGCTGAGGCGGAGGGATGGCCGGAACCCAGCAGGTTGAGGCCGCGGTGGCTGGGAGTGTGCCACTGCACTCCAGTCTGGGCAACTGAGTGAGATTCCAACTCAAAAAAAAAAATTATTGTCCCTAAAATTGTGCTAATAATGGTATCTACCACATGGAGTTAGTATGGGGTATACGGGGTCAAGAGGACGGGATCTGCCCATTCAAACTGCCAGGGATTGAATTCTGAATCTGCCTCTTATTACTTATGTGACCTTCAGCAAGTTACTGCTCCTTTCAGCTCCCTATTTGTAAAGTTGTCATAACATAATTGTCTACCTCATAAGATTTCTGTGTGATCTAAACACTTAAGAATGGAAGGATACTTCCTGACACAACTTCGTGAATATCTGAATATTTCAGTTTATATATATTTGACACGTAAATAAAATCAATTAATGTCCAATGGTGAAAAATTATATTAAGATGTCCACTATCATTATTATTATTTAATATTATTCTCTGGAACTATTAGCTAATGCAATCAGACAAGAAAAATACAAAATAAGAGGTATAAATATTTGAAAGAGGTTGCGGTTCAAATGATACTTACGAAAGAGATTTGACCAGGGCAAAACTTAGATAGTCAGGGAGAGAGGGGAAAGATTTTATCTTTGTGGCTCCAGGGATGGAGCTAAGGTTTGGGTAGCCAGAAAATATAGTGCCCAAGATGCCTGTTACTGGAGTTGTCCAAGCCTAAGCTGGACACCACCTTGTGGCACTAAGATGGGGATTTCCCATGGGCTGTTTGACCTTGGGACAACCTTCTCCTGCCTGTATGGAAATAGGTCTCCAGTCTATTCTTGTCTATTTAGGTTTGAGTCAGAAAACTGGACAGGGAGAAGCTGACCCCCAACATGTGTCCAAAAGCCAAAAGTCCCAGAAGTAGCTCTCTCATCTCCCAAATGCAATCTATTCTCATCAATGCTTCTCAGATGTGCTAAGTATACTCTGGTGGTAACACAGATGAACTTAGGTGGCGCATGGAGGAACATTTCAAATTTTTTTCAATTATTTTTTATTTTAAAGATGTGAGGTATAATTCAGGGTTAGGTATACAAATGTTCATTATGCAATTATCCTTGTTGATGAGGTGTGCCCCTTCCTCTCCTGGCAGTTTCCCTCAAATTTTAATATGTCTGTATTTATGTTCATGTGTTTGAGGAACGTTTATAGATGACACACCAAAGCCATGACTGCCATGGATGGATTTTATTACTTAGGAAAAAACAGTATTTCTTTATATCTATTTGTTTATTTGTTTGTTTATTTATTTATTTGGAGCCAGAGTCTCACTCTATCACCCTGGCTGGAGTGAGTGACACTATCACAGCCACCGCAGCCTCAGCCTGCTGGGGTCAGGTGATCCTTCTGCCTCAGCCTTCCAAGTAGCTAGAACCACAGGTACGCGCTACCACGCCTGGCTAATTTTTTGGTTTGTTGTAAAGACAAGGTTTTGCCAAGTTACCCAGGCTGGTCTCAAACCCCTGGGCTCAGGCAATCCTCTTGCCTCCATCTCCCAAAGTGCTGGAATTACAGATGTGAGCCATTGCACCCGGCTTATTTATGTTTTTAAAAAGGTAAACATAAAGAAACACTAAGAAACAGTACAAGAGGTAAACAATTGTAACAAAATTCATGACGGGCGCATGGGACTGGTTCAAGTCAGAAACCTAGGGTTCTTGTCAGTGACTGAGAGTCAGGACTCTGGAATCTGGTGAGTCTGGATTCTAATTCTGGAACCTCCACTTACAACTATATGACCTGAGGTCATTCCAGTCCCTTTTGATCAAATGTGAGATAAAATCTGCTACTTTTGAACACCCATTCTCATAGCAGCATCATTTGCCATAATCAAAAATTGGAAACAACTCATGTGTCCATCAATGAATAAATGGATAAACTGTGTGGTATATTCATACAGTGGAATCTTATTCAGCCTTTAAAAGGAAGGAATTCTGATGCATGCCACATGGATGAACCTTGGGCACATAAGTGAAATACGACAAATACTGTATGATTCCATTAATGTGAGGTACCCAGAGTAGTCAAATCCATGGAGCCAGAAAATAGAATGGCGGTTGCAGGGACTAGGGAGGAGAGAATAGGGAGTTAGTGTTTAATGGGCATAGAGTTTCTGTTTTGCAAATTTAAAAGAGTTCTGTGGACAGATGGTAGTGATAATAACGCAGCAGTGTGAATGTACTTAATGTCACTGGACTGTATACTTAAAAATGCTTAAGATGGTAAATTTTATGTAAAAGAATTACTCATAAAAAATGAACTATCTGAGGAAGGAATTTTATTGCCTTATATATGGGGAAGGATGGGGGAGAATCAGGGACGTCAGGTGTGGCTTGGTCCCCATGGAGCAATGATAACCAAATGATGGTACCTATGAAACTCCAATATTCCTTCATCAACCTAAAACACTCCCAAGGACAGATTGAGATTGGCCCAACTTGGATCACATGCCTGTCCTACTCCTAAGCCAGTCCCTGCCAAGGGATGGGGGTCGCTGGTTGGACAGTGCTAGGTTTCGTGCTCCTGGGCAGCCCCAAACAATGGCTACCACAGTGGCTAAGGAGACTGGATCCCAGGAAGGATCAAGAGCCACAGGGAAGAAGATGGAAGAGAAAATCTGTCTTCATGCTTCAGAGAGAGTGGCAGGGGAAAGGGAGAGAGAACTTCCAGGGCCTGGAGCCAGAGAAAACTTAGGAGTGGCCAGGAGGTGGACATGACATCCTGACACCCAAGAAAAGTCATCCTGATGTTCAAGAGGGCAAGGGAGTCCCTTAGGAAACAGTGTTGAGAGATTCTGCTGGACATAGTTGCACCATTGTTACATGCACTGCCACTGGGGAGGTATCCCCAGTGGAAGAGTAGTCAGGGGCTTTCAACACAAGGCGGTTAAATATTGAATATGAAGCTAGTCCAAATACTGATCTTGACCGAAGCCTGATGCATGGAAAAGTTGTGTGTGAATGGGTTATTTGGGCCAACCCAGGGGCACTGGATCCATCTGAATGAATATGAGGTGGAGCAGAATTGCAGTTATAAAATGGCACCATAGTCCATGGAACTAAGTCCACTTAGCCCATGAATTAAGTCAGTAAAATAGAAGCTTGGAGCCACAGGGGACTGTGATATCGTCAATCCTCAATGCCTCCTCCCCACTCCGCTTTTCCAGGGAATTTGCAGAAGCCACAAGGAAGACATTTGACTTCTCAGAGGGTCAAGATCAACACCTGTAGATCTTAAAGGCTAGAAGACATCCCAGCTGCCATCTGGGTCATGTTTGTACAGTGCCTCTTCCCTCCTTGATTTTGCCAACCATTGTGTTGCCGACCCTTATGCTTTTCAGAACTGTAACCACAGCTTTTGGTGAGGGTCGCTGTCCATAAGGCAGTAGAGTGCAGTTGTTAAGAGCAGGGATCCCAGAGTCAGGCATCTTGGGTTTGGATCCTGGCTCTCTGCCACTCATTGACTGTTTGGCATTGGACAAGTTGTTTCACGTGAGCTTTGGTTGAATAATCTACAATAATCTACCTCTTAGGACTTTTGGGAGAATGAAGCATAAGACCACGTGTAAACTATGTAGAACAATTCCCCTAGTGCTCATTATGAGTTCTTACCTAAGTTGCTGCCTCAGTGGCCACCATGTGGTAGAAACTGTCACTGGTGACAGTGATCATTCTGAGGAGGCCCATGGGTTCCCTGACCTCTGTTCTAACCTACCCAGAGCCCTGTGTGTCTTGGCTCCAGGAGGCACAGAACCCCTTTCTCAGGCTACCCCCACTACCGCCTGCCCGTCAGTTCTCTAGAACATCAGAGAACCAGGAAAGCCCCACAGGGGTTTCTCTGGCTTTCTCCATGGGTGTGGGATGGCTCAGTGCAGCTCACTTCCTCTCCTGGAATAAATGACCCCAAGCACAGACCTACTACCATTGTTAGGAACTGTCCTCTCACAGTGAAGACAGGGTTTTATTTAGTGACTCTTTGCAGTAGGAAATTAGGTGTGGTGGTGTTAAGAGACGGAAACACTCTCAGACTTGGCGGCTCCTCTTGAGCAAGTCTGGCAAAGCTGCAAGGGCTTCTCAACCGTCTGCCCTTGGCTTTGATACTTTCTCTTCTGTCTTCGAACTTGTGTGAATCCGGAGAACTTGTGCTTTTCCAATGTACTCTGGGAGGGAGGGGAGAGATAGCAGGCAGGAGAGGATGACAAAGGGCCAGGCCTCTACCTGGGAGCTGCCCTTCTCCCAGAAAGGCCCCGGGTAGATGTACTCACATGGAGTGGGGGGAGGGGGGCTGAGTCAAGCCCAGCTTCTGCCCTGGCTCTGCTGGTGACCTGAGCTGAGCAGATTCCCTCCTCTGAGCCCCACCCCAACCCTGGGCCCACCCCTCAGCCTCCACCTACATCCAGGTAACAGATATCAAGTGTCCACCCTATGTCAGACCCTCTACCTGGCACTCAGGACCCTTGGCAGTCTAATGGGGGAGAGTAAGGTACCTCACAGATTTATTTCCTCTTTTCTCCTCTTTAGACCGTCCTCCTCCACTCCCCCTACTGGTCTAAGGCACCAGGGCGACTGCAGTGACCTCCTTCAGCCCTGCTTGCCCCCCACAATCCCTGCTCCACACAGCAGCCAGGGGGCACGCCCACCTTGCTTATAATCCTCCTGTGCACCCCATGCACACACTCGGCCTTTCCCGTAGGCCGGCCCCTCCCTCCTGTCCCATCTCATCTCTTACCACTTTCCCCACCCAGAAGGCCACGGCTACCTGAGCATGCCAAGCATACCTGAGCATCACTGGCTCTTCCCAGCTCTGTTTAAGGCTGGACTCCTCCTGCCATTCAGCTCAAGGAATCCTCTCCCCACCCACCAGTCCTTCTTACCACCTTCCACATCGCCCTGCTTTATCTTCCTTGTAGCCCAAGTCCCACCCACTCCCCTCAGGTGTCTGTGCTCCTCCTCACTAGGGTGGAAGTTCCATGACAGCTGGAACGTGTCTGGATTCTTCCCCAATGGTCTCGGGAGCCCAGCACATAGTAAGTGCTCAATAAACATTTGTTGAATGAATGAATGAATAGGTGAAATGAGCAGCCTTCTTGGCAGGGACCCATCTCCAAGTTGCCTTGACTCCCCTGAGAAATCCAGCCAGTGGGGATTTCGTGAGCCCTTAGAATGACCCACTCCATGGAGTCTTACCTGGTTTTTCGCTTTTTGATAGAGGTGGTGTCTTCATTTTCTTTGGGGATTGACTATAACCAAACACAAAGGAGAGGCTGGGGAGGTCATTCTGGAAACCTACCCCCTCAGATAGCAGGGCAGACAGGAAGGGGAGAAGGTGGTATAGGTACAGTCAGCTGTCTGCTCCAGGGAGCGGCAAGAGTCACCCCTCCTGGAGAACCAGAGAGCATATGTCCATGGCTGGCATAAGGTTGCCTTCCTGCCTGGCCCCAAGCAGGCAACTGTAGCTCCGTTGCTGACTGTGGCCACTTGGGAATCAAGAGAGAATGCTCCCTGGCTTGTCCCTGGAGCCTTAAGGGATGGCCACTGCACCAGCCCACCCCTTGGCCCCCACCTACTCACCCTCCTGGTTTCTTTGCAGATGGGAACCCCCGCCCTTTGGAGACAAGAATCCCTGCCTCCCAAATGAATTACAAACATAAATGGTGCTCTTGTTTTGTTTGTGTTAGGCTTTACAACCCCCTTGCCCTCTCACGTATTCAACTTTCTTTTCCCTTCCCATGACTCCTAGAGGGGGTTTTCGAGAGATGGTGAAGCGGAGACTCAAAAACAGGAGGTGGCTCGCCCAAGGTTACGGTCAAGCCTGCCTTCCTTTACTATGCCATGCCTCCTCTGGTCTGAGTGGAAGGGAACACCAAGCCCAGGTCCATGCCTTCAACAGACCTTGGCCCACAGGGGTCAGGTCTTCTCACCAAACCCACCCACACTCCAGACACCCCAAACTCAACAGTCTCAAAAGTGTGCACATTCCTGACTTCCGTGCCTTCACCCTGGCTGACTCGCTTCTTAGAATAACCTTCCCCTGCACTCCCATTTGCTCACTAAAATCTTATTCAAGTGTTCCCCAAACTGTCAGAAATGCTCTGGTGATTGTTAAAAAGGTAGATCTCCCACTTCACCCCGATCTGCTGTATGAGACTCTCTAGGGATCTGCCTTTTCAGCAAGCTCCTTGGGTGAGCGCTGCTGGGCTTGGGAGTCAGAGAGGCCCGAGTCTGAACCCCAGCTCTTCTGCTGACCAGCCAGGTGACTTTGGGAAGGTCATTCAACTGTTCCTGAGCCTCAGTTTTCTCTTCCACAAGATGGAGGGAATGCTGCCTTAGAGGATCGTTGCGCGGGCTCGGGATACATAAAGCACCCGGTGGTATCAGGCAACATATGGACTGTCAATATCGCTGATCACGTGACACTCAGACTCCATTCTTTGTGTTTTAAGTCCTTCCCAATCTGTACTCTTTTTTCTCCAGCATCAGGCCACTTACTGCCGGGATTCAGGTACTATAGCCTGCCTTCTGTTAGCATTCCCTCTCCACTGTGTCTTCCCATAGACTGAGCTCTGCTTGAGGGCTAGATGTGGTGCGTCCAGTCCTATCTCATAACAACTCACACCAGTGACCCCCTCAGGCAGCCCCCACCGCTGCAGCTGGTGTCTGACTGCATGGACCTTCCTATAGCAGGAGAAGAACCCAGAGTGCCTGGGGGAGGGGCTGGAGCCCTCCTTCAGGCAGGCTCTTGTCAGCTCAGGCTCCCTCCTCTTGGCCCTGCTGGCCTCCCCTGGGAGGACAGAAGACTGAACAGGGGGGAGCGGTTCTGAGAACCGAAGGGTGGGCGAGGGTACGGAGCTCACCTGGAGGGTGGCTTTTGCTTCTCTTGAAGGGGTTCTTGAGCTTCTTGCAGCTTGTCCAGAAGCTTTTCTGCGGAAATGGAGGCGGGGGACTGGGAGAGGAGCTGAGCCACAGCTGTCTGCAGGAGTCCCAGAGCCAGATCTTTTTCTGAAAGCACAGCCAGGGGCACAGCCTCAGCCCCCAGCCTCCTTTCTGTCCCTGATGGGACAGCTGGGAGCAGGGCCTCCAGCTCTTGCTCAGCCCTGGTCCAGGGAACTTTCTCTAACCACCACACATTTGGCCCACGGGTCCCCTGAGGGAGCCCGCCCCCCACATCTCTCCTGGCCCCTGTGTGTGCAGAGTGCCCAGCCCTTCCACACCTCTCTTCCTCCACACAGACAAGTGCATACCTTGTTCTTGCCCCCACTTGCCCACCAAACCCTACCTCGAGACCCTCTGGGAAGTCTACTAGAGACTGGCCTCCTTCCTTCTCCTCTTCCTCCTCCACTCTCCTGGGCAGGAAGCCTTCTCCAATTAGCTTCCTGGTTCTCATCACACCCCACCATCTCACCTGGATGCATCCTCCACACACAGTTCCCATGTGCACCTGCTTGTGTATACACGTGTTCACATGCATACATGTGTGCGTTCTGATGGGCATGTTTTCACGTTTGTGTGCATGTGAGTCTCCCACAGGGGTGTGTGAGGAACTGAGTCTGCTAGACATGTCTTCGGATTTCTTCCCCACCCCAGGTGCCCAGGCCTGGGGTTAACATGAGGGAAGGGTCCCCTCCAAGAAGCCAGGCCACAGAAATCCTGCTGAGGAAGGAGGGAGGAAGCAGTGATCGTGTGTGGCTAGGAAGGGGTAGTTTGGGACTTTGAAAACGGAGGAGGGGCCAGGCTCAGTGGCTCAGCCTGTAATCCCGCGCCTTTGGGAGGCTGAGGTGAGTGGATTGCCTGAGCCCATGGGTTCGAGACCTGCCCGGGCAACATGGCAAGACCTCATCTCTACAATAAATCAAAAAAATCAGCCAGGCGTGGTAGCGCGCGCCTGTAATTCCGGCTACTGGGAAGGCTGAGGAGGAAGGATTGCCGGAGCCCAGCAGGTCGAGGCTGCGGTGGCCGGGAGCGGCCACTGCACTCCAGTCTGGGCGACAGTGAGACTCCAACTCAAAAAAAAAAAAAAGAAAGAAAACAGAGGAGGGGATGCCCTGGTAGAAGGCCCT
>CAUYQG010172771.1:0-12945 GCA_963574415.1 Tarsius wallacei
TCTACACTGTTGGTGGGAGTGTAAACTAGTGCAACCTCTGTGGAAAGCAGTGTGGTGATTCCTAAAAGCTCTAAATATCAACCTCCCTTTTGACCCCGCAATCCCCCTACTGGGAATATACCCAGAAGAACTCAAATCACTCTATAAAAAAGATACCTGCACACGTATGTTTATCGCAGCATTGTTCACAATAACAAGAACCTGGAATCAACCATGCTGTCCATCAAAAAAGGACTGGATTTAAAAAATGTGGTACATATACATGATGGAATACTATGCAGCCTTAAAAAAGACCAAAATCATGAATTTCGCAGCAACCTGGATGGAACTAGAGTCTATAACACTGAGTGACCTCTCACAGAAACAAAGAACTGAGTATCACATGTTCTCACTCATATAGGAGACCTTGATCATCCAACGTATTACCATAAGAAAATGACTCACAGTGGTGGGAAACTATGGGGTGGTGAGGGGTAGGGAGATCGGATTAATGGTAGTAAGTATCTGTCTGGGGACGGGAAGACACCTCTTATCAACAAGAGTGCCTGAACGAAGCATATTTGTATACCTAACCCTTAACTGTACCCCACAATATCATAATAAAAAATATTGAAAAAAATAAAAATAAAAATAAAAACCCACATGAATTCAGTAGAATTCAGAAAGTTCTTTATATTAAAGTTT
Source organism: Tarsius wallacei (assembly GCA_963574415.1). NCBI lineage: Eukaryota > Metazoa > Chordata > Mammalia > Primates > Tarsiidae > Tarsius > Tarsius wallacei. The sequence goes on from CAUYQG010172771.1 coordinate 685, forward strand.
ATATATCCAAATAACACTCAAAATAGTATGTAAGCAAAGTAGCATTCATGGTAACAAACAAAATAATTACACTCCCAGGCATACATTTGGCAAGTACTATGAAAGAAAAATGTGAAAATAGATCATAAAGCTCAAGAAAACATAAAGTGCTTCAGAAAGTGGAGGCATACATTGTCACTAAGTGAGATGGCTCAATATTGTAGAAATGTTGATACTGCCTAAGTTTATTTATAAAAATTCAAAACAGTCTCAGCCAAATCCCTTTGTTGACTTGTAAAATTCATCTGGAGTGAAAGAATAGCCAGAAAAATAATGAAAAGAGAAATTATGTGAGTAGGGGACATTTACCATGTAGGATTATAAAACTGTATCACAGAGCAGCATAGACAGAATCTAGAATAAACAGAGACTTTAAAAGCCAGAATACAGTACCAGATGGGTAGATGCAGTAGCTCATAAAACTAGTATGCCAAACCAGTCATGAAAAGACACTCAAATGAAAACCGGATTTCTAGCTCACTTCCCACCACAAACTGCATTCTAGATAAATAAAAATGTATATGGAATCAACAAAACTATAACAGTCCAAAAAATAAGTGACTTTTTTGTAATATTCTATTGTGAAAGAAATTTTTAGGTATGACAATAACAAATCAAAGTGTGAAGAAAAATCCTGACATTTCACTCATTCTGTATGGAAAATGCACTACATAGAAGTCAAAATACCACTGGAATCTGGAAACAAATGATAATACTGTGTCCATAGCAAGTTGTTTATGTCTGTTCCTTATCTTAAAATAGCCCTTACAATTAACAAAACAATAGTGGGTAAAGGCATAAACAGATAATTGCTAGAAAAGAAAAAATAAATAAATACATGAAGATGTTTCAACCTCAACTATTTCTTACACACATGCACACACACACACACACACGCACACACACACACACGATGCAGTGAGATTTTTCACCAAAAACTTTATAGAAGAGCTTTTAAAGTATATTTTAAAAACCCACATGAATTCAGTAGAATTCAGAAAGTTCTTTATATTAAAGATTATATATCCAAATAACACTCAAAATAGTATGCAAGAAAAATAGCAGCCGGGCTCAGTGGCTCAGCCGGAAATCCCGAGCCTTGGGAGGCCGAGGTGAGTGGATTGCCTGAGCCCGCAGGTTCGAGACCCACCTGGGCAACTTGGCGAGGCCTCATCTCTACAATAAATCAAAAATTAGCCGGTTGTGGTAGCGTGCGCCTGTAGTTCCAGCTACTTGGAAGGCTGAGGTGAAAGGATCGCCGGAGACCAGCAGGTTGAGGCTGCAGTGGCCGGGAGCAGCCACTGCACTCCAGTATGGGTGACACAGTGAGACTCCAACTCAAAAAAAAAAAAAAAAAAGAAAAATAGCATTCATAGTAACAAACAAAATAATTACACTCCCAGGCATACATTTGGCATTTTAGCATGTATTTGATAAAGTGGTGATTCAGATTTGTTTAAAGGGGCTGAAATGGAAACCTATGTGCAATCTTAGTGGAATTATAAATGTGTAAATTTATGCAAACTTATATAATATACATATTCACTATATAAATTCAATTTTAAAGGATGTGTGTGTGTGTGTGTGTGTGTGTGTGTATACCTTGTTGATGTAAATTTCAAACGAGCTAGTCTATGGAAACATTTGGAAAAGTGCACAAAAATATAGCTGTCTATGTAAACATATAGATAACACAATGCTACGTGTTTATTTTCATATTGCAAAAAAAGAAGAAATAAATGTTTATCAGTAGAAAATGATTAAATAAATTGTCTTACATTCATCCAATGTAATGACACCCTACACTTTGAAGTATTTCTGTATAAATGAAAAATATTATGGAAAGATGCTAATAATATATTGAGATATGTCTGAACAAAATGAGCAACTAATATCAAGAATCTATATTTTGAGTTCAAATTTCAAGCATTTTACATGAGATCTCTAATTCAATTATGAGATGCCTCTTTTGTGAAGGGAGAACCATGTTAAGATGTGTGCACTTGTGTGCCTGGAGAATGCAATAGTAAGTAATCTCTTTTAGGCCATATCTCTTCTGCTAATTCAGATCAAGAGGCGGGGTGATTTGTACCCATTAAGGCTCAATTAATTGCCTTATGGGATAAGGAGATTGACATCTGCTTTTTTCTAAATAAATCTTGTTTTATATTAATAATCTTGCCGTAAAAACACAGAGTTCATCTGGGGAAAGTCTTTCAAAATTATAATAATTTTTCAATTATGTTGAAAACCAAGTCTCTAAGACTTCATATCTGATTTGAAGGTTGGCCTGTGTGTGGTACGAGTAAGGTCTGCTCAAGGACATTGTGTTTGTAGGTCGACTTTGTGAAAGTTGCTAATGTGAAAGAAATATTGCTGATCTTTCTAAGAACTTAGGTTTGAATGATTCAGATAAGCGAGTGAACATTTCAATAGGTACATATGTTTCCTAAGTACTGGTTGCTCAATTTTTCCTGTATTCCCATTAAATTTCTTTATTCCATTAAATAACTCTTGTGTGCTTGTGAACAAGGTTGATGTGGCTTCCATTCCTTGCAACCAAAAGAATTATCACTGCGTATTTTTACATGTTTACAGCAAAGCAGAAATATACTCATTTTAGACAGATGGATAATGGACCTCAGTAAACAACTTAGGCAAAAATCACACAATTCACTTGGCCCTGGCTCAGTTTTATTATGTACCAAATGTTCTAGGCACTGTGGGAAGAAATAAAGCATTGCAAGCAACTTGTAACGGTGCAATAGGAAGTGGTTGATGCTTGTCGGCCTAAGGATGTAGATTTTATTGTTTGTAGCTAAATAACACATTTAATTCGGGTTGTGATTTTTAATGGTAGAGAGTATTTTTCAGTGAATGATCGGTTCATCCAAAAAATGTTTATTCAGAGAAATTCTGCAGTACATTCAGAACAAGCCAAGTGACTAGAAGTCAACTTCTATGGCCCCAGGTTGACTTGTTTTATTATGTTCTACACGATGGTGTATGGCAAAGCATTGGGTTACGATGATGCATTATATCACTGTTCTAAATGTGTTTGGAGCTTTCTGCTGTACAACTAAATGAAACTGGAAAGCCTTTTGATTTGTTTTTTGTTGTTGCTATTTTGTTTTTTGCTGTTTAACTCAATTCAGGATTAGGTATACAGGTGGTCATCATACAGGTAAATTTGGGCCTCCCTTTGGTCGCCACTTCACCTGGTTTGAGATCAGATACATTTATTGATGTTATGTGCACCCTCCTCCCTCCCCTGGCAGTTGCTGACTACTGTCAATCCTTTTCTTATAGTATTATGGTAAATGTTCAGGGTCCACTTATGAGTGAGAATATGTGGTACTCAGTTCTTTGTTTCTGTGATAAATTAGTAAGTATTATAGACTTTAAGTCTATCCAAGTTGCTGCACAGTCCATAATTTTGTTCTTCTTTATGGCTATGTAATATTCTATCATCCATATGCATCACATTTTTTAAATCCAATCCAGTTTCGATGGGCAGCATGGTTGGTTCCACGTTTTTGCTATTGTAAATAATGCTGCAATAAATGTGCATGTGCAGGTATCTTTTTTTGTAGAGTGATTTAAGTTCCTCTGGGTATATTCCTAGAAGGGAGATTGCTCAGTCATGTGGAATGTCAATTTCTAGTTCCATCTTTCTCAATTGCCTGGAATACTTTCAGTAGGATTGGTATCTGCTTCTCCTTGTATGTTTTGTAGAATTCCCCTGGAAATCCAACTGGTCCAGGGCTTTTTGTTGTAGGAAATTTTCTTATGACAATCTCCTGGATTGTTACTGATTTATTTAGGATCTCAATTTCTTCATGTTTCAGCCGTGGGAGGTTGTGTGACGTCAGAAAGTCCTCCATTTTATTTAAGTTATTGAGTTTGTTTACATACAGGTGTGAATAGTAATCTCTGATAATCATTAGTATTTCTTCGGGTCCATTGTGACTTGATCTTTTGCATTTCTAATTGTGTTTATTTGGTCTTTTTCTCTCTTTTTCTTGGTCATTCTGACTAGGGGCCCATCAATCTTATTTATCCTTTCAAAGAATGAGCCTTTTGTTTCACTGATTTTTGTCTGTGGTATTTTTATCTTTACGTCCCATCTTTGGGCTTTTACTTTGGAGATCTAGATTCTTCTGCCGAAGTTAAGGTTTTGGTGGTCTTGCCTTTACAACTCCTTTAGGTGATTTGTTAGGCTATTAACTTGTTTTCTTTCTATTTTCTTGATGTATGTTTGTAGAAATATAAATTCCTCTCCCAGTACTGCTTTCATGGCATACCAGAGGTTTTTGTTAGATGTTTCTTCATTTTCATTTGTTTCCAGGAAATTTTAACTTCTGTTTTAATTTCTTGTTGACCCGGAAGTTGTTCAGCATCATACTGCTTTGTGTCCATGTATTTGTAGGTTTTGGGGGTATTTTGTTGGTGGTGATATTTATTTTTATTCCACTGTGGTCTGAGAAAATGCATGGCACTATTTCAATCTTGTGAAATTTGTTTATGTTTGATTTGTGGCCGAGGATGTGGTTGATCTTGGAGTACATTCCATGTGGTGATGAGTAGAATGTATATTCTGTGGTTATTGGGTGGAGTATTCTGTAGGTATCTACTAAGTCCATTTGGTCAAGCATCAATTTGAGGTTCCAGATCTCATTGTTTATTTTTTGCCAAATGATCTATCTAGGGTTGTTAGTGGGGTATTTAAGTCTCTAGCTACGGTAGTGTTAGAGTCAATATCTTTTTTAGTTTACTTAGTAGCTGCTTTATAAAAACTGGTGCTCCTGTGTTGCGTGCATATATGTTTAGGGTTCTTGTTGATGGATCGAATCTTTTATCATTATGTAGTGTCCTTCCTTATCTTTTTAAAGTTTTGATAGCTTAAATGTTGTTTTCCCTGATAGTAAGATACAAACTCCCACCTTCTTTTGTGACTTGTTCACCTGGAAATTCATTTTCTGTCCTCTAACTTTGAGTCTATGGGCATCCTTTGTGGTGAGATGAGATTCCTGGAAACAGCTAATTTCTGGGTCATGTTTTTTTTTGTTTGTTTGTTTTTGTTTTTTCCATCTCGTTTTCCATTCTATGTCTTTTCAGTGGTGCATTTAGTCCATTCACATTCAGGCTACGTATTGAAATGTGAGAGTTTGTCTCTGTCATAATGCTCTTATAAGGCTGTTTTTTTTTTTGTTTAGCTTTTGTGTTCATATATGTGTGTGTTTTCATTTTTGCAGGTATTCTGTGTGTTCTGCTGCTTCTGTGTTTGTGCTCTTGTGAAGTATATGATCTTTTGTTTCCTTTTTCTTCTGTGCACAGCACCTTTTAAAGCATCTTCTGTAGAGCTGCTCTCTAAGCAACATATTCTCTTAGAGACTGGATGTCTGGGAAGGATTTTAATTCTCCCTCACTGATGAAGCTTAGCCTGGCTGGGTAGGAAATTTTTGGTTGAAATTTTTATTCTGACAACATTAAAAATTGGGGTCCAATTCCTTCTGGCCTATAGCGTTTCTGCAGATAAGTCTGCAGTAATTCTTATTGGTCTCCCCCAGTAGGTAGTCTGATCTTTTTCTCTTGTTGCCTTTAGGATTTTTTTCTTTTATACCTACCTTGTGTAGGTGAATTACTATGAGTCTACGGGATTTTCGTCTCATAAGATGTCTTGCAGGAGTTCTCTGAATCTCTTATACTTGTATAGTCATCTCTCTGACCAGATGAGGGAAGTTTTCTTGAATGACCTCTTGAAATGTTTGTTCCTGGGTATTTTCTGTTTCTATTTCTATTTCAAGTATTCTGATCAGATGTAGGTTTGGTTTCTTCATAAAATCGCACGTCTCTTGCAGAGTTTCTTCTTTCTTCTTAAGTTTTTTTTTTTCCCCCCTGTATTTTTAATAGATTGGGTTAATTCCATATTTTGGTCTTCCAGCTCTGAAATTCTTCTGCCTGGTCAGTTCTGCTTCCCATGCTTGTCAGTTTGTTATTTATTTCTTGGATGAAGTTCTTTATTTCTGTTATTTCTGAGTGTGCTGTCTTGAATTTGTCTAGTTCTGTTACAATTTTACTTAGTTTTGGCCATTGCATTTCTTGATTTGTATTCATTCTATCCAGAGATTCTCTGATTTCTGTAAGCACCCTCTGGGTACTGTTATTCTCAGAGATAGCCATTGTTTGTGCCCCAGTAGCTGTTGTTTTTACCACTGACTCCTTGCTGGGGTTCTGGTGGTAACCAGCAGTTCTTCATTGGGTTTTCTTCATTTTTAACAGTTCTCCTGTCTTTCTCTTTAATTCCAGTGCTCAGTGAAAAATGGAGAAGTAGTCACTTCTGATATTTGCTCTATCTTTTGTCTTTCCTTGAGCCTGGGCTCTGGGATTTTTCAATTATGAAGCAGGACTGGGGTGGGGTGTTGTGCTGTCTCTTTACAATTTTGAGCACTTACGAGGGGATTCAGGTGGCTGCAAGGATTTGGAGCCTATTGGCAGGTCATAATGTTTGCTCTCTGGTGAATGGGCCAGCTAGGACTCACTCTCCATCTCTGCACAATATGACCTTACAGTGGGTATGCATGCATAGCCACTGAATCCAAGACAGTGCATAAGAGGGAAACAAGAAAGGAGGAGAGAAAAAAGTGAAAGGAGGAAAAAGGAAAAGAGAAATAAAAAGAGGAAAAAAACAGAGAAAGAACAAAGAAAGAGAAAGAGAAGAAGGAAAGAAAAGAGAAAACCAACCAACAAGCAAAGGAACCAAATGAGATAAGCAAACAAACTAACCAATACCACCACCAGCGTTCTCTGTCAGCTCTGCTGTCTGCACCTATAACCCGGGAGCTGGCTCAGAGTGCAAGGCGAATCATCTGAGATTCCACGTCTGACATTATCTGCCAGGGCTTGTGCACTGGGGGCAATGTTCTCTGAGGCTGCAAAGAGCAGTCCCAATGCAACACAGAGATCAGTGCCTGGTCTCAAGATGCAGTTCCGCTGTTCTACAGAGGCCACCCTGTAACACTTATCTGCCTAGTCTTTAGAAAGTCTGCTCAGTTTCTCAGAGTTATTCCTCCCTTCCCAGCAGTTGGATCTCAGGACCTGGTGGCAAGGCTCTGGAACCCCAACCAGGCTGAGGTGGCTTTCCCTGCTGCTTTCTTGGGAGTCTACCTCATGCTCCCTCCCTGTGCTCCCTTTGCAGTCCGTACTGCCAGCATTCAGCTCGCTCCAGCAGATCTTCCCAGGAAAATCTTCCCAATTCCCAATTGTCTGCCACTGGGTCTCCAGCTCCAATTGCGTGCATCTGTGTTGGGTCCATCTGTCTCTCCAATATCGAGCACTTGGAGTATCCTCTCTGGGCAAATGATAGTCAGTTTCAGAGGGGTGCAGAGATCAGCCCTTGGTCTCAGAACGCAGGTTGCTCAGGATGCAGGTAGCTCAGAATTAGGTGAGATAAAGCAGGTCTTTGCCCAGTCCCAGTACAGAGAAAACGGCAGTGGTCTGTGTTTTTATTCTCCGGCAGAGCTCAGCTTCAGATTTCCTCCCCATGCTTTCTCCAAGGTCCCTTCTGCCAGTGCCTGGCCTGTTGCTGCATGTGGTGGTGTGGGCCAGATGCCAGTTAATCTCTTCTGACATTTCCTTAGAGATCCCCCACCCCCCACCCCCAGGATGGTGGATGCTGCTGTGCACAGCAGGTGCCAAATTTAGAGCAGTGGCAAATTGTAGCTCTTTCTGCAGGGAGGCTCCAGGCACTTGATCCTGTGTCTCTCCTCAGTTGGACATTGGCTCACCTACTTGCACACACAAATGGATACAGATTAGTTTTTTTGTGCACTCACCCATGCAGATTCTCACACTCTGACCAGATCTGACGCCATCTTGGATTCCTATGTGTCTTCTTTTTCCTTAATTTTTTTTTTTTTAGATACAGAGTCTGACTCTGTTACCCAGGCTGCAGTGCAGTAGCACAGTCATAGCTCACTGCCACCTTGAACTCCGGGCTCAAGTGATCTTCCCACCTTAGGCTCCCAAACTGCCCAGCCAGTGGAATTGTTTTGTAAAGGTATAATATGTATACTTCCTAAACAACCATCAGTATAGCACTGATTAAAGAATCATATATCAGCATAAAGAAATGTCAGGAGGGACAGCTAAGAAGAAGGAAACACAGCTCCTTTTATTTAGAAAAATTTTTACTATATGTTTTTAAATGAAAAAAGTAATTAATACAGAAAATGTGCATGTTTATTGTGATTATATGTATTTTGGCATGTGTGTCTAAGTGTACGAAAAATTATGACCTTTATTTTCTATAATTCTTGCACATTGAACTTTTGTGGATTGTTTTCAATCTTTTATGAAGGACACAAAGTTGTACAAATCTTTTATTTAATTCTTCCACTCTCTTCTCATCCGCAAAAACATGACAAATACAGTTCAACATCATTACATTATGGAGAAAATTAGATGACATAGACTGGACAATTATTTTTTGATCTATAAGATACAAATTTTACTCTATATGATTTCAAGTATTAATTACTTATTACCCACTTATAATAATTCAAATAAGCCTCAACAGTAGTTAATAATATAAAATTTTGCATTGCTGTCCCTCAAAATGTTTTTTTTTTTTTTGAGTTGGAGTCTCACTCTGTTGCCCAGACTGGATTGCTGTGGCTCACTCCCAGTCACTGCAGCCTTGATCTGCTGGGTTCTGGTGATCCTTCCACCTCAGTCTTCCAAGTAGCCAGAACTACAGGTGTGCGCTACCATGCCCGGCTAATTTTTGATTTATTGTAGAGATGAGGTCTTGCCAAATTGCCTGGGTGGATCTCAAACCCGCAGGCTCAGGCAATTCATTCGCCTTGGCCTCCCAAAGTGCTGGGATTACAGGCTGAGCCACCGAGCCCATCCCAAAATATTTTTAAGAAACATTTTAGGCCACGATTTTGAAGACTAGAACCAAAGTACTTATGAATGTGAGTCTTTACCTTAGCATAAAATTAAGCTTATTAGGCAAGTGTCAATCAATAGTAACCTATTGTTTCCTATTTTTATTCCCCTTTCTTTGCCACAGTAAAGAGTCAATGGCATGTTTCCCTATTTGTGGTCGGATTATTTGGGTTTTAGGCAGTTCTCCTCTGTCTTATATTATTCCTGGGGAGGGATTATTATTTGAATCTCTTACTCATATGGTAACACAAAGCCCAACAACCACAATTCTATTACCAAGACCAAAAGGAGTAATCTACAAATGTTGCCTACATTCACTCCATCCCAAAAACTAGACTTTTTTTAAAAACTGAATTTAGAGGACTGGACAATCCATTGGGTGAAATGAACTAACTCAATTTTGCTTATATTGTATTGCTTTGTATTTGTTCTGTATTTATTAAAATCTATTAATTTTTAAATTTTATCATACTTATGTCAAACATTTTAACAATTGCATAATATACCATCTTATTTTTTTACTTATACATTTTTCTGTTGCTGGACATTTTTTCCACTATGGCTAATATTTCTTCTTTTGACTAAGACATCAACAAATATATTTTGATATTTTTTTTATTGAGTAATGTGTGATATTATGATAACTTTATGTTTAATAGCCTCAGGATAAATGTCCAGATGTGAATGCCAAACAAAGAGTATTCATTAACATATTTTGGATACTTGATACATATTGCCAAAAACATTACCAAATTACAATTTACACCAACTACACAAGCTCTAATAGTCTGACTTCTCAAATGTTTTACCAATTTAACAAATTAAAAGACTGGTGTTTGTCTTGTTTTGTTTTTTTAACAATACGTGTTTCTTTCAGTTATGAGGTTGAATACTTTCCCATACATTTTTAGACTCATCTATTTCTTAGTTTGTGTGACAGATTTATTTTAATAAATAGAATGAATTATTTTGTTATCTCTTTGAAGATAATTTAATGTATATGCTACTCTATGCTAGACATTTTGCTAAATGCTGTTGCATAAGAATAAAACAATTGTATCAAAATAAGACATTTCTACTCCAATTATTATAACAATAATTATAATCCAATGTAATAAATGTTAAGTTAATAGAACATAAAACTGAGTACATTGTACACACAAGAAAATGGAAATTAATTAGACTTGGAAGTGGAAAGTAGAGTATTTAGATTAAGTTACGCAGTTACTTGAACGATGCTAGGGTGACTCCAAATGAAATCTTGCCTTAAAAGATTCTTCAAGAGTTCCAGTAAGATGGCGACAACATAGGTGGAATTGTGAGATTCTCCGAACAAGAGTTCCCAAAAAGACTCTTGCTTTCCTGCCCCCACCCCCCTGCCCACCACCAGCTGCACTGGTCCAAGGCCTGAGGACACTCGGTCCCACGCAGGGCCGGATATTGCAGCCCCGGCTGCTGCTGCTCCACTATACATGACTCCCACACAGGCAGGAGTCTCCGGTCTCGACTCCTTCCCTGGCTACATCGTCTCACCCAGACCAAGCTGGCGGTCACCCAGGGAGGCTCTGGGAGCCCACCCCTCAGAGATACCAATTCCATTTCTGGCTGAAATACCCTGTGAGCGATCCAGGGCCACTGTCATCACTCACCACCTGCCCTTTGGAGTTTTGGAGCTCTGGAGCTCTGGAGCTCTGGGCCCACCCTGGCTGACGCACTCAGCATGCGGCCCCATGCTTGCGTAAGGGAACAGCATATCTTGAGGAGGTGCTGATCAGAGGCTGTCAGCTCCAGAGGAGGGAACTCCCGACCCCCTCCTCCACACCAGCCCGCTGGTGGTGCCCCAGATCCAGTGCCCAGATGTGCAGCTGATCTCCGGTGCCTCCCACACCACCACAGTCCATCATAGTGGATTCCCCAGGGACCCAGACGAGTGGAGAGAAAGGATCCATGAAAGTGAAACTGCCACCTCGGTCATTCTCCAGGCAGAGATTTGCATTGCCCCATCCACCTATGAGCAGCCTCCACCTCGGAGGGAACAAACCTACATTCTGCCGCACAGACAGATTGTAAGGCAGTGGGAAATATGTTCCAGTGGGCTCATACATTGGTTGGTGGATGCTGGAATCGGCATATAGATTCTGAATCACAGCTTCACCCTCAATTAAACCTCAAAACTGCAAAAAGTACAGCCTGCAGCCCACACTCCAACCTCAAAGTGAACAAAGCCAGAGGACCCTCATAAGGAAGAACAGGAGATTGCACAACCGAAGCAAAAGCAACCACACCTTCCCTAAAAAACAGAATTAAAGAAGGGGAAGGAAAGGAGGGGAGAGAGAGAAATCTACGCAAATGAAGAAAAACCAAAAGAAGAATATGGGTCTCTCCCAGACCCCTGGGAGGGCAGACACTGAGAAAACTGACTTCGGAGTACAAACAATGAAGAGCCCCCAGAATGACTGGTCCCAAACTACAAACTGAGATATCAAGACATTAATGGAGAAATTAAAAAGAATTGAGGAGAGACAAGAAGAAACTAGGAAGGAGCTGATAACTGAGATAACAGTAATAAAGAATACTGTGAATGAAATAAATAAAAAACTGATAAGCATGGAAAGCAAAATTACCCAAGCAGAAGAAAGAATCTCAGAGTTGAGGACCAAAATATAGAACTAACCCAAACTGTTGAAAACACAGAAAACAAGCTCAAAAACATAGAACAAAACCTTCAAGAGATGAGCGATTACTTCAAGAGACCAAACCTAAGAGTAATTGGCCTTCCTGAGGCAGAAAGAGACAGAGACCACACTGGAACAAACCTTCCATGAGATTAGTCAAGAAAATTTCCTCATCTAATCAGTGATGCAAAAATTCAAACACAAGAGATTCAGAGAACCCCTGCAAGACCACAAATGAGGAGACCAACTCCTAGACACATAATAATTCGCCTAAACAAAGTAGGTATAAAAGGAAAAATCCTAAAGGCAGCAAGAGAAAAACACCAGATCACTTACCATGGAAGACCAATTAGAATAGCAGCAGATTTATCTACAGAAACACTGCAGGCTAGGAGAGCTTGGAGCTCTACCTTCAAAGTCCTAAAAGATAAACAATTTCAACCAAGAATAACCTACCCAGCCAAGCTAAGTTTCATCAGCAAGGGAGAATTAAAATCTTTCCCAGATATCCAATCCCTAACAACTTACGCTGCCACCAGACCACCTCTACATAAAACACTTAAGAAAGTACTAAACACAGAAGAAAAGGAAAAAA
>CAUYQG010172776.1:0-30962 GCA_963574415.1 Tarsius wallacei
CCCAGCTGATTTTTTTGATTTATTGTAGAGATGAGGTTTCGCCTGCCCAGGCGGGTCTCGAACCCGCGGGCTCAGGCAATCCACTCACCTCAGCCTCCCAAGGCGCGGGATTACAGGCTGAGCCACCGAGCCCGGCTAGGACCTAAATTTCATCTTAAATTTATGTTGTTTTCACACCTCATATTCAGCTGGACCACAGCACATATTTCAACCATTGAACCGTAATAGGGTTGAATGTACTTAGATGGATTTGCATGTTTCCTATAAAGAAAGTAGAGCTTCTGCTCTCCCAAAGACCACATGTATCCATGAAGTTCACAATATATGGCTGGCATTAATGGAAATACTCACAAAAAAGGTGCCTCTTTTTGAAATCGCTGCCAGAGCTCCACTCTAGACTCGCCCTTGGGACCCCTGCAGAGATTTTTACAGGAGGGAGTAAGCCTTCTCCCTCGGAATATGCAGGGCACTGTCAGTATTTACACTAACAGAACACAAACCCAAAGATCTGTTCAGAAAGTTCAATGTTCATCTACAAAAATTATACTGGTGATTGAGAATGATAAAACACAGAAACTTGGATGGGAAGTGGGAATATTAATCGCATGCCAATTATTTTTCAAAAGTTTACAAGTTTGTAAAACAACAACGTTCATAAACATGTTTCATAAATTCTGAACTCCAAGTGGGAAACAGAGCTCCAGGACAAACTTGAATTAAGTTAGTATCTAAATTCTCAATTTCAAGTCTACTTTCCATGAATGTTGAAATGACTAGGATTAGTTCCTTTTTTTTTTCTCTTTCTTTTGTTTTTTTGGGTCTGAGTCTTGCTCTGTTGCCCAGGCTGGAGTGCAATGGCATAGATCTCAGCTCACCACAGCCTCAAACTCCTGGGCTCAGGCGATCCTTCTGCCTCAGCCTCTTGAGTAGCTGAGTCTACAGGCACGTGCCACCATGCCTAACTAATCTTTACATTTTTTTGTAGAGACAGGGTCTTCCTATATTGTCCAGGCTGTCCTCAAACTTCTGGGCTCAAGCGATCCCCCTGCACTGGCCTCCCAAAAGTGCTGGGATTACAAGCATGAGTCACCACCCCTGGCCAGAGTTAGCTCCTTTTAGAAGACTTCCCCCACAGTGGGGTTGTTTTTATTTTTATTGCTCTCAAAAAGTACAAGCACGGTAAGATTTTTCCCTTTACATTATTTCTGAAGTTCTAACATGCGACTACAAATTTATATACCCAGAGACCCACACATTAAGTAGTGTATTTATATGCAGTTAATATATGTTAGCTAATAACAACTGGTGAAATACCAAACGTAACTTGTCAGGTACATGATTGTGATTCTATAAGGCTATTAGTATACATTCAAAGGAAAACAATAATCCAGCCACTGTAACATTTAGTCTGTGGAAATTTTTTGTGCTTCTGTAGTATCAGATTACTGGCTGCATTGATTTTTATTCAACAGGGAAGACAACAGATTATGCAATGCTCATAAAAAATACAAGATCCCGCTTCAACACATGGTCCCATCAGAAGCAGCATTAGGAAGGATCAAGCTCTTTTCTCACTAAATCAGTGTTTGACATTATACTTCTAGGCAATATCTTTTAATACTTCCTTTGGTTGGCATTATTGGATTATCACAATCCAATCCTTAGCCTTATTATTGCAAGAAAGCTTAAAATAGCAGATAAGAACCCTTCAATAACCAGCAGATAAAGCCAACAAAATAATAGTTCGTGCGAATGCCATGTGGAACCAAACATAAAAATATGTATTTAAATTACATTGTATGAAGAAACATGCTGATTAGCATACTTTAGCATTTGGCAATAAAATACAAAATATCTAGGATAATAAAAGAAACATTTTAATCATTGCTGTCACTATGACTTGAGTGCTATTTTTCAAATGTTGAATAATTTCCACAATATGAAGTATTTACAACTCAGTTTATACACACATATCCATGTGTATAATTAATTAAAAAACAAGTTGTCCTTATGAAGGTAGATGCATTTTAACAGGTTCTGGAATATACAATTGTGTTCTGATCTGTCCTATTACATTATTTTAAATACATTTCATGACCAATAAAAGTATTTAGTTATCCACCAAAAGGTCACAATCTGCAATTTTAAAAAATGACTGTCTACACATATTTATATGTCAATATGTGAGAGCTAGGTAATCATGCACACCCATATGCTACATATAAAGTACTACATATAAAATATTCATTGTCTGACAATTCGGGTAATAATTAGCTTTAAAAACTAAAAGTAAACCAAGGAGAAAAAATAGCTTTCTTTGATTATTTCAATTTCATTTAAGACACCATGATGAGAATGACAGTGATATTGAAAAGATTGTCTGCTTTTATCTGGATACTAACCTCAGTTCTCAGGATGGGCCCCACCCCAATGGTGAAATGTTTTATATTCAGATAAAGAGGGCATATTGGGCAAATGACATGGAGGTTGATTGATATTTTTTACTTTAAAGATGTGGGGTACAATTCAGGATTAGGTATACGAATGGACATCATACAGGTTAACTTTGGGCCTCCTTTTGGTCCCCACTTTGCCAGGTTTGAGATCAGGTACTCTTACTAATGTTATGTGCCCCCCTCATTCTGTATTTTAAATACTGGCGAAGATCCTCTTTGAATTGATTTTACTACTCAGTGGTGGGTGGTCCTTGGTCGGAAAACAGAATTGTGCAAATCCAGTCATGTCGTGGGGTCTTGAACTGTAGTGCAACTACCTCATAAACCATTATCAAATTTCATTTCCATGACTTAAACTCAGAGGACTACCTCACTAAATGTATTAGGGCAAAGTATCTACTTCTGATACTAATTAGGGGAAGAATACTAGAACTTCATCCATGAGCCCATAAAATGAATGATATGTTAAGAGTAGGAGTCAAAATCTGGCCCTTGGGCCAGACTGAATCACCTCCTGTTTTTGTGTGACCTTTGAGCTAAAAATGGTTTTTACGTATGAACATTTATAATCCACTGATCAATGGAAAACACTGTCTAGTTAGGCAAAATGTTATCCCCCCAAAATAAGCTCATTCTTATTGGCGAACCTGTATTACAAAGCATTACTATTATTAATAATATTGTGTTTGAATTTCATCAATAATTTAATGGAAATTTTTCTCTGGTTATATAAGTAGCTACATAATATTTTCAGTTTTGCCTCTTGATCTACAAAGCCTAAAATATTTTCTGTCTGACCCTTCATAGGAAGTTTGCTGATCCACATATTTGAGTGTCACTTGAAAATTGTTATAGTTATTATTATATATACCTGTTACATCAGACAGTGATCTGGCTACAACCATAACCACACCCCAACGCCCAGGTGGACACATGGGTATACAACTGGCTAAGTGGATGAACCACACTGTCTTCTGGGCTGCAGGTGCAAAACTGTCCCCTTGGTTACAGGGAAAACCGTTCCTCTAAAGAGGGGTCCCTCTCTTTAGCCAAGGAAACTCAGATGCCTTTGTTAAAAATAACTTCACATTTGTTTTATTAAGAGCCATAAGCTCAGAATAAAATTGGGCTTTTCGTTCACTGAAATTGCTTTTCACCTAATTCCCTCGATGTCATGGGACGGTGCACAGCTCTGCAGTAGGAGATATTTGACTTAATAAGCATCTCCGGAAAATGAGCAGTTCCTGTCTTCCTTGCAACAGCAGATGCATTTTGAATAACTGCCACTTATGGGCCCAGATAAATGGTATTATTGGGTAACCTCATGTTTATGACACTTAAGAAATTCTCATTTGTTTTTAGGTTGACATGAAGCAGTGAGGGTTAGCTCCCTTAGTGAATATTTTCTACTAGGAAAAAAAAAAGTTCTGCTCTATCCTGATATACAGTACGTTTCCCTAAAAAGATGTTTTACCCTTTGGGAGTATTAAGATTTTAAAATTTAGCCCTGGAAAAACACAGTTTGAATGAATACACAGATTTCCTGGGGGGTATTTATGCTTTCTGCTTTTAATTTTTCCCATGTTTCTCCCTAACTTCTTTTGCCTCACTGGCTTCTCTCTCCTGTTCCCACTCTCATAAACACTTCTTAGAACATTCTTAACTTTAACCAACAGTCCACATCAGTATTCATCACTTGTTCTCATACTAACTAGGGCCTGAGCCAAGGTATATCTCACTGGTATAATCACTGGCAGTTGCACTTATCCCGTAAGTAATATTTTACACCTTTATAAAAGTCTTACTTAATTTTCACGACATATATTAATCAAAGCTTGTATCTTAAAGCTTTTGGGTTTATGTACACTTGGAGAGTCGTATGACTGCTTTGGGCCCTTATTAAATATTTTTTGACTGTATGTCTGTTTTAGCAATACCTAATAACTTTTCATATGAAACGACCGTCTTATTAAAACCCCATTTCACATGCACATAGTGTGGTAAACTACCCACATCAGTAAACATGTTAGCGCAACCCGAGGCAGAATAAAATATGTTCAATATCAAATTTAAAACATTTTGGAGAGTAATTAGAAAGCAAATAAAACAATTTTCACAAACACTTGATTTAAAAAAAAAATACACACCACAACAAAAAACATGAAAAAATTGCCCAGAACAGGATTTATTTAAGGTTTATGTAACATGCATGACCCTGCTATCTAAATTAAATTAAACATAATCTATCTGGAAATAGATGATAAAGCAAGCAAGTCTAGTAATTAACACTCTCCTCCCTGCTTAAAATGTTATCGTTCATTTTTGCTTTTAAACCTCTAATGAATTTTTTTTTAGATCTAAGCAAAGGTTTTTTTTGTTGTTGAAACAAAGAGTTGTTTTCCAAGGACAAAGAAAAAGACAGGTCTGGAACTACAGATCTACAAGAAAGTTTTTAAAAATTGTAAATATTTATTTGTCATGAACGCATTCCAAAAACCTTTCCATTGGAAGAAAAACAGTAAATCTGGGGCTTACTGATACTTGGTCCCCCTAGGGCATTTTACAACTTCAGTGATCTCATAATGGGTGTAGGGTTGGTAGGAATGCTGGAATGGCCATATAAATAAATTTACACAAGTGCTTTATGTATACATCACTTTACTTAATTCTCACACAATGCTATGAGGTAGTGTTTTAGCTCCACTTAACAGACGGGGAGACTAAGGCACAAAGACACAAGTAAACAGCCCAAGCTCACACAGCTGGCAGGCAGCAGAAACAGGATTCAAACCCAGGGAGTCTGATGCCTCTTGAATGCTGCTTAGAGTCATCAGCTGGTTAGTGATGATGTCGGGACTGAAAATTGGCTCTCTAGGTTCTTGATCCTACTGTCCGGACACCAGCCAGTGAGATGAGCACTCTGAGACAGAGGGTTGGGAGACGGAGGACATGCTGAGTTCAAATTCTGCCTTGTCCCTAGCTGTGTGCATATGCGTCTGCTTTTCAGACTCTTCCACAAAGAGAGGGATAAGATCCCTTCCACTTCCCGGTGGCTCTGAGAAAGAAGGAGGTCCCATTGCAAAAACACTTTTAAGCACGTAGATGCTTAATAAACACCATTTCTCTCCCTCACGCTGCACATCTGAAGCCTCTGTAGGTTCTCTGCTTATTTATAAACTTCTACAACTCTATTTTTGAGAGAAACAAGACTTTGAAATGGCTAGAATTAAAGTCTGACAATGACTTCCAATTAATCAGGATTCTATTTTGTGCCAATCCGTGGGGGAATGTATCGAGTAAAATGTATTTCTTCAAAAGACGTTTTACTAATTGTGTTTTCTAGACGATTTAATGCCAGCAAGAGAAACATACAATTTGTAGATTGCTGAATATCTGATTTTAATTCCCAAGTCATCCATTATTTGCACAGGATCTAAAAAATACAATTAAAATATGGTCTTAGCTGTGTCTTAGAAACTCAGAACAACTTCATTTATTTATATAATTATTTTAAGTGATGCAACCATTCCAAAACAAAAATAATGGTGTATTGATTTTAAACAAATAAACTGCCTTTTTAAATTAACAAAGTTATGTGGAGTGGGTTGCAAAGTGGCTACTCAAAAGATACACCTAAGTGCCAATCCCTGGCATCTGTTAATGTGAACTTACTTGGAAACAGTATCTTTGCAAATGCAATTAAGTTAAGGATCTCAAGATGAAACCATCCTGGATTTAGGACAGGCCCTAAGTCCAATGACTGGTAATCTTATAAAAGAAGGAGATGGAGGTTTGAGACACAAACACACGCAGGGAAGAAGGCCAGGTGAAGATAGAGACAGAAATTGGGGTGACATGGCCACAAGCCAAGAAATGCCAGGAGCCACACTAGAAGCCAAAAGATTGAAGGAAGATCTCTCCCTAGGGCTTCAGACAGCGTGGCCCAACTGATGCCTGGATTTAGACTTCTGGCCTCAGAACTGTGAGACCATATATTTTTGTTGCTTTAAACCACGAATGTTGTCGTCATTTGTCATGGCAGCCCCAGGAAACTATATAATACACTATGTTTGCAAAGAGCAAAAGAAATGCAAAGAATGAAAATGCTCTTCCACATGTGGAACAACTTGCCAGGGCTTCCCTCCCCTGCCTTTTCTTCCTTTTTTTTGGAGCAACAAGAGAAAATATTTTTAAAATAATCCTCAGAGCATAATCTAAGCACACAACTCAGTAAACGTTTTGGTTCTATAACATAAAGAAAATGTAAGCTTTTGAAACTGTCACTTTTATTGAGGACTACAAAAATTACTGCTTTTCCCAGTTTTCCGATTTACATCTTCACGGGAGAATAAATCATTGGTTTAGAAAGAAACAAAATTGAACTCACTTGTTAATTAAAACAAACAAACAAACAAAAATGAAAGAATTGCAGAACAGCTTATGTCCCGGAAAGAAACTCCAAGGGCCAGTCTCCAAGAGCTGTTTTTGAATGGTGTGGGCTGCTCTGGGCCTTTTGTCTTTGATGTTGTCTGACTTGGAAGTCCTCCCCAGATACCCAGCCTCCCCAAAGCTCCTCTCCTTCTCAGCAAGCCACCATTGATGCAAAGCACCTCACCATGGTTAACCCTTTCTTCTTTTCTTCTTCCCTTCCCTCCCATTTCCACCTCCTCCTTATTGATTGACTGATTGATTGAGATGAAGTCTCACTCAGTCACTCAGGCTGGGGTGCAGTGGTCCAATCATGGCTCACTGCTGCCTTGAACTCCTGAGCTCAAATGATCCTCTCATCTCAGTTTCCTGAGTAGTGGGAACTACAAGTGTGTGCCATCACGCCTGGATAAATTTGTTTGTTTGTTGTTTTGAGTTGGAATCTCATTCTGTCATTCTGGCTGGAGTGCAATGGCACTATCACGGCTCACTGCAGCCTTAGCCTCCTAGGCTCAGGTGATCCTTTTGCCTCATCCTCCTGAGTAGCTAGAACTATAGGTGCACACTACCAAGCCCAGGTAATTATTTTTTGGAGAAATGAGGTCTCACTATATTTCCCAGGCTGATTTCGAATACCTGCATTCAAGTGATTCTCCCACCTTGGCCTCCCAAAGATCTGGGGTTACAAATATATATATATATATATATATATAGTAGAGATAGGGCCTCACTTTGTTGCCCAGGCTGGTCTTAAACTCCTGGGCTCAAGTGATCCTCCTGCCTCCCTCTTCCAAAGTGCTGGAATTATAGACATGAGACATGGCGCCCAGCCTACCTCGTTTCTTTAGAACTCCATCTCTGCTTTGATGCCTCTGCCCTGCTCCAACACATTCTCAAAAAAGCCCAATATCCTTCCAACTATGATGTTCTCTTCTACTTCTTGCAAGCTCAGTTCCCCCCGTGGCTTCCCACCCAGACATCTCCATCAGGGGTCATGAGGGATGTGCCACTCAACACTTCTCTGCAGAGTCACTCTTTTCAAACTCTTCACAACACAGAGAAGCTTTCCTTCTCTTGAAGGAAAGATAGTTCCCCTGAACTATCTTCCTTTTTCTCCTGCCTCTGATTGCACACTGGGCTTCCTTCACAGGACCTGTTTCCTTGTCTCTCATTCATGGATTCAACAAATATTCATGGAGCACTTTTTATGTGTCAGGCACCAAAGCAACAGCAACAACAACAGCAAAACAAAAGAAAAAGCACTTCCTCCAAGTAGCTTAGATGGTATGGAGGAGACAAACAGGAAGGAAGACATAAAAACATGTCAGGCAGTGATAGGGAAAGAACATGGAAATGACACAGGAAAAGGGGGAGTGGGAAAAGCTAGTGGCAGGGAAGACCTCAATGAGGCAGTGACGTTTGAGAAAATGTACCCTTACCTGGTGACATGAGAGGAGATTAGGGCAGGGGACACGGCTTGAAGGTGGTGGGTGGCCAGTTAGGATACTCAAGATGTAAGTATGCGCATTGTTGCACTCTAGATGGTAATTAAAGCCTTGAGCTTGGATGAGCTCATCAAGGAAATGGACAAGGATGAGAAGAGATGAGAGGATAGTGCCTTGGTACCCCAGTATTGCTCACCCCTCCTCAATTCCAGACACCTACCTCTCCTGGTTTCCTCCTACTTCATGGGGCCCTTCTTTGTCCCATTCCAAGGTTCTCCCTCATCGTCTTGAGTGATGGCAGCTCTGGGGCCCATCCTGATTCTCTTTCTACTTTCACTCCCACACATGGTGTTCCCATCCACTCCCACGACTTTAATTAGAGTAGTGAATAAGCTAGGGTGACAGTATAACTTGTGAAAACCAGAAACTTCTGGGGCTGAAATGGGGTGATGTAAATAATCACAATGGGGAAAAAAGTATACATGGAACTGTCTTGGACATATGAGAATGTACAGTTACTTAATTCTGTAGACAAACACCTCTTGATTTTATACCAGCAATCTGGAACTGCCTGTCTTCCACACTAGGATATTTCAGCTTTTGTGATGTCTCCACTCAAATGTCTAAGAGACATTTTAAATCAAACATGACCAAAATGAAGTCATTCCTCTCAGCAACTTCAGCATCTCAGTTAACGCCAAACCATCCTTGCCTACAGTCTATATCCAGGCTGTCAACAAATTCTGTCATCTCTACCTTGAAATATGCCTGTAATCTGAATATGTACTATTCTCATCCTCATGCCCCTCTCGTCTAAGTCCCATCATCTTTGTTCCAGATTACTGTAATAGCCTCCCAACTGGTCTTCCTGCCTTTGATCTTGGCCCCAAAGCTTACTATCAAGAGAGCTGCCAGGCTGGGCATCGTAGCTCATGCCTATAGTCCCAGCACTTTGGGAGGCTGAGGTGAGAGGACTGCCTGAGTCCATGGGTTCGAGACCAGCCCAGGCAATTTGGCGAGAACTAATCTCTACAATAAATCAAAAATTTAGCTGGGCGTGTGCCTATAGTTCCAGCTACTTGGAAGGCTGAGGTGGAAAGATCACCTGAGCCCATCAGGCTGAGGCTGTGGTGGTCATGAGCATGCCACTGCACTCCAGCCTGGGTGACAGAGTGAGACTCCAACTCAAAAAAAAAAAAAAAAAAAAAAAAAAGGAGAGAGAGAGAGAGAGCAGCCATAGTGATCCACTTCAAAGATAAGTAAACTCATGGTTATAAAGAGTTAATCCCTTTGACTCCTCATCTCATATGAAATGAGTCAAAGTCCCTACTCTAGTCATAATCAATCTAAAAAGTGTGATGTCTTAAATTACATATTTATTTGTCTGGGTTTTTTTCCTCTCCATTGTCTCTATAAGCAGCATATATTGTGAAGCTCAGAACACTTAAAATCCAGCAATATCTTATCCCAAGTGAAAAGGGACATAGGACAGCAAGTGTTAACACCAACCTACTAAAAGAAGACCAAATATCAGTGTGGTGGAATAATAATAATAATAACAACAATGTTTTAGACTGCTCTTCAGCCATACAGAACACCTCAGACTGATTAACTTAAACAAACAAAAAATGCATATTCTCTCAGTTCTAGGGGCTGGGAAGTCCAAGATTAAGGTTTCAACAGGGTTTGATTTCTGATGAGAGCTCTCTTTCTGGCTTATAGATGGTACCTTCTCCCCTGTCCTTATGTGGCGGAGGGAGAGAGATTTCTGTCCCCTCCTCTTTTGAAAGGACGCCAGTTTTATCAGATCAGGGCCCCACCCTTGTGAACTCATTTAACCTTTATCACCTCCTTAAAGGCCTTATGTCTAATAGTTACAAGGGGGGGTTAGGGCTTTAATATATACAATTGATGGAGGAGGGGGTTCACAATTCAGTCCATAACAACAGACTAGAGCATTTATAGGCATGTTTCTCTCCTGCACCACTATAATCACCAAATGCTTTCTGTTTTGCCCTGAGGTCTCTCTTCCTTCACTGTTATTCCCAGAAGGTTTCATCTTGCGCCAGCCCTGAAGACTCTATTATCCAACCTGTCTCCTCTTCCCACAGACCCCTCCTCAGCGGTGTGTCTTCAACTCCCTAGTTACAAGGAGCAAACTGAGGGCAAGGGCTGTGGATGGTGGATGGTGTAAGAAATGATGACTGTGATTGGGGAGAGAGCCTCACTTCAGACCAAGAGGGAGCATGAGTAGAAGCTTCATTTGCCCAAAGAATTCTGGTACCAGAAGAAAAAGAAAAAAGATCATGATTCATCTTTCTTTTTTTTTTTTTTTTTTGAGTCAAGGTGTCATTCTGTCATCCCAGATAGAGTGCAGTGGCATGATCACAGTTCACTTCGGCCTTGAACTCCTGGGTCCAGGTGATCTTTCCGTCTCAGTCTCCCAAGTAGTTGGGACTAAAGCACGTGCCATAATGCCTGGCTATTTTTATTTTTTATTTTTGTAGAGATGAGCCCGCACTATGTTGCCTAGGCTCCTGGGCTCAAGTGATCCTCCTGCCTCAGTGCTGGGTTTACAGGTGTGAATCACTGTGTATGGCCAATTACTGGTTTGTAAATGACCAAAGAAGTTATACCCAATAGGGAGACAGAAGAGGGTTGGGAATTGAAGCATTCTCTCTCCTAGCACGAAGCATCTGATTTTAGGCATGAGGTGGGGAAGAGAATTGTGTGCTATTTTGAAAACCCCTCCAAAGTGGTTTCGATGAGCTCCAAACCCCGTCAACATGGACGCTACTGCTTTGATTTACAAAAGACCATTGGCTACTGCTTGAGGCCCTCATTTTAACGCACACTATTTAGGAACACCTGTTTTGTCTTTCTGTAGATGCTATGGAAGTAACATTCACTTAGATCGTACCAGGAGGGTATGACTTACATACCTTTTTTGAATCAATTAATTGTGATAAAAATTGAGCTTTCCTATGTAAATTTAAGTTTTGCATTTGATATTTACAAAACAGTAAACCATGAGCAAATGTAATACTGATAAATGATTACTTTTTTGTCATCAATTGTTCATACAGGTTTGACTGAAACCTTAAGTCTTAACCAACAATAAGCAACGCCTGTGCTGTTTACCATCATGCACAGTGTTATGTCTTTGCTAGAGAATTTTTATTCAAAACTCAGGAAATCCATGTTAAAACCTGTCCCAATCTAGCATTCCTTTTTCCTGAGATGTTTTTAAGATGAAAGACTGACAAATTAAGACCTACAGCCAACCTCACAAGCTCAGCCTGATTTAATTCTTAATAGTTAGTCTTAAAATCCTCCAAAAAGGCTTTGATACCTTTACAGTTGTTATTTGTCCTCTTTTACCACAGACCTTATTCTTTGAAATATTTGCTTGAAAAATTTGGAGTAGTTTTTAACCAGACTGCTCAATCCATTATTTAGCTCTCAGAAAAATCCTATTAATTTTTTTTTTTTTTTTTGAGTAGGAGTCTCACTCTGTCACCCAGGCTGGAGTGCAGTAGTACACTCATGGTCACTGCAGCCTCTAACTGCTAGGATCAGGCGACCCTTCTGCCTCAGTCTTCCATGTAGCTGGAAGCACAGGCATGCACCACCATGCCTGGATGACTTTTTTATGTATTGTAGAGACAAGGTCTCTCCATGTTGCTCAGGCTGGTCTTGAACCCCTGAGCTCAAGTAATCCTCTCGCCTCGATCTCCCAAAGTGCTGGGATTACAGGCATGAGCCATTGCACTCAGCCTTTTTTTTTTTTTTTTTTTTAAAAGAAAAGATGCACCTTTCTACTTACTGTTGTACTTGGTGGCTGCAGTTTGCACTTGTGAAGCTCACAATCATCTGCAGCTTCTCAGTTGCATAGTTCACAAACTGCTGCTTGAAGGCTCTCTCCTTGGCTCGGGTGGTCCAGGACAGCCTTTCATAAAGATACAATACTCCATACATACTCAACGAAACAGATATGAGTTTCCAGCCAATAGTTTTCCAAATCTGTAAGACAAAGTCAGTTTACTTGGAAAAGGAAAATTACACTTGGGAAGGTATATGAAAAGGCATTTTAGTTCCCTATATATCTTCAAGTTGGAACAATTTTCTAAAAATGTGTATTCCTTCTCCATGAGAAAATCTTAAGTTACCAGAAATCAGTCAGGCCAAATAGGGATCAGCACATAAACATCAGGCAAGAACTTTTATAATCAGCTAGATTTTGTAACTTTATTCACTGTATCTCAAAAAAAAGTTAATTTTGTTTTAGGTTTTAAAAGCAAAAAAAGTGTATCTATGCTATTAATGCTATAATTTTTTATGAAACAAGTGAGAACTACTATTAAATCATCTTTGGCATTCACAGAAGGCTACATATACCTGGGGCTTTCCTGTTACTCCAATGACAAGTATTTCTTTGTGGGCTGTGTTAGAAATATATTGGAAAACTTTGTTTTAAGGACCACGTAGTTAGTGATATTTTCTTCCTAAAGATACATGTTTTCTAAAAAATGTAAGATGAGACTTGTGAAAATCTTTTTAGTTCGCTATGTTTAACCTACAAATTTTCATATTATTTTATAGATCTCATATATAGAAATAAATACTGTATAGCTTTTCTTCTGTGATCTAACAGACAGTTTTTCAAAAATTTCCATTTTAATGACACTAAAAGTAATATATCTTACCACTCCTCCAACAACAATGATGCCCATAGAAGTTCTAGATGTCAGAGAGGCCAATCCTGTTATTAATGTCACCATGAGTTCTTCCTGTGATGCATTATCTGGTGTTGCTGGATTGGTAGGAGCAGTGGGAGTGGAAGCTAAAGACCTAGGGAGCTGATAAGTTAGGGGGAAAAGACGATTAAACTGTAAATAAGATGGTTATTTTATAAAATTCTTTTACATTAAAAAAAATTATAGTAGCACTAGGCACAGTGGCTCATGCCTATAATCCTAGCACTCTGAGAGGCTTTTAAAACAGGCATATTATTTGAGGCCAGGAGTTTGAGACCAGCCCGGGCAACACAGCAACATCTCATCTCCATAAAAACAAAGCAAAACCCCTAAAATTTTACTAGCATATCTATGGGGGGGGGGAAGGGTCCCAAATAATGAGTATACCACAAATATATGCAGAAAGTTAAAAATGGTTTGGAAATTATTTTCTATGACATGGACTAATGATATAAACAATAATATACAATCATTACATATACAATGATGTCTACATGTAAGTAGGCCTTTAATTCTCAAGAGGAACTAAAACTATTTTTAAAAAATCTCTCACATCAAAAACACAATCCTTAAAATAAAAAAGTTTAGGGAAGTGCAAATCAAAACTAGGAGACACCACTTCACAAACTGGAATAAAAAACATAGATAATAGTTATCTAGTGTTAGTGAATATGTCAAGCAACCAGAACCTTCATATATCACTGGTGGGAATGTCAAATGGTACAACCACACTGGGAAACAGTATGGCAATTTCTCAGGAAGTTAAGCGTAAGTTACCATATGGCCCAGAAATTTCACTCCTAGGTATACACAAGAGAAATGAAAGCACACACCCACGTAAAAATGTGTACTCTAACGTTCATAACTGTATTATTCATAATAGCCAAAAAATACAAATGACCCTGATATCCATCAACTCATGAACAAATAAAGGAGGAGGAAGCATTTGGCTGCATGGTTCTGTTAAATGTTTCTTGTGTTGTATCTAAAACAGAAAATTACTCAACCATAAAAAGAAATGAAGTACTGATATATCCTACAACACTGACACCATGACGTTAAAACCTGAAAACACTATACTAGGTGAAAGAAGCCACATTTCGTATGATTGCATTTATAGGAAATGTCCGGAAAGAGCAAATCCATATTAACAGAAGGCAGCTCGGTGGTAGTTGGAAACATGTGATTACAAATAAGCATAAGGACTCCCTTTGGAGTGACAGAAATGTTCCAAAACTGGCTTGTGATGATGACTTTATGGCTTCATAGATTTCCTGAAAAGTTATTGAACTGATAAGCTTTAAATAAAATCTTTACTATTAAATATGTGTATTTATTCCAATTTATTTGATATTTGAAAACAAAAACGTTTAAGAAACTGAAAAAGTTTCAAAAATGAAGGCAGCACCACCTGTGATAGTTCTGGGTGAACATCTGAGGACTGGCTTTCCCTCGCGCACACGACAGGCTGAATGGCTCCCATCTGAAAGGCTTGGGACCCAAAGTGTTTCAGATTTTGAATGTCTGTGCATATCTAATGAGCCATCTTGGAGATGAGATGCAAGCCTAAACACAACATTTATTTTTCAAACCTGTCTTCTACACACAGCTTGAGAGTAATTTTATGCAATATTTAAATACCGTTGTGCACGAAACAAATGATGTATATACACGGATCCATCAGAAAACATGTGTCACTATTTCAGCCATCCATGTGGATAATCTATGATTCTTTGGCATTGCCATCATTCCTGACTGAACTTTTATGCTACCGATAAGCAATCACTTTCTTACACCTATTCACACATAAGTACTTAAGTGTTAAAAAAAAAAAAAAGACATACAATTATTCACAATGAAAAAATAATGCATTCAGCCTAAGTAAGCAGCACAGTAAGCACCAGAATACCTTTATCAGCAGTTAAGCAGCAAGAGTGGCAGGTTTTCAGTCTCCACCTACAATGTCATGTTTTGACTAAAAGTTTACTGTACACTTTGTTTTTAGGTGAGAAGAAACATCAGAAGCAGTTGAGGGACCAGGAAATGCATCTTCTACAGATGAAAAGGCATTCTACTAGCTTTGATAAATGTTTCCTGCAGTGTCACCTGACTCATTAACAATTTCTGTCACAAAAATCTCTCTGACTTTAATACTTTTTACATATGTAAGGAGCTCAGAAATCATTTCTTACTTAAGAAATTTTTTTCTCACTTGACATATGGAATCCTTCAAAGTCACCACCTTGTTCATTGCCAACACTAAATATAGTTGCAGGCCAGAGGTTGAGGCATACACAACTATGTATTTAGTCACTATGTTCCAAGTGTTGGCAATGACATATGAGTATATTGCATCCTTCATGCTAAACTCCTTCTGAAAGCCTTCCACACCCATGCTCCAGTTTACTGCTGCTAGTATCCTGTTCAAGAAAATGTTTTTTATATTTACTATTCCCTTGGCTGAATTAATAAAATCACATCTAGGGGAACGAACATGGCATATTATTTTTGGTGAGTATTTCAGCTGGAAGATGAGCAAAACAGTTGTCAATAAAAAAATCATGTGGTCATCATCCAGTCTAGCTCCTTTGCAGTGCCTACTAGCCACTGGCACAAAATGTTTGTGAAACCAATCAGAAAAGATGTTCCTGGTGACCCATGGCCTCATTAGCACAACAGAGTAGTAAGACAGTGAATCCTTGCAAACAGTGAGGACACAAGCTTTGGACTACCACAGCATGTTTACATTTATGGGTTCCTCCTACGTTGGCACACTCCAGCATTTATTCTGTCCTTTGCATCTTTAATTCCTGTTAGAACTGTCTTATCAGATGTAGTCACTGTCCTTCTGAAGCAATACTGCCAAAAAAGTGATATTTCATTGGCATCATAGACTTGTTCTGGCATCAATTTTCATCAGTTATGACCTTGGCAAACTTGTCAACAAATTTCCCTGCTGCTTTGTGATCAGCAGATGCTTCATCACCACAAACCTTTAAAGTTTAGTGCTGTCTTAAATTTCTGCAACCAACCTGTTGAATATTCACAATTCCCTTCAATTTTCAGTTCACTGTGATTATCTTTGTTTCATGATCTGCATACTGAAGTGGTGGTATGTGTTCACTGTAATGCTGATGGATCCAACTTTTAGTACACGATCAAGATCTTCATATTTAGCTTTACGCAGTGTTTCTGTACTTTTCATTAACTTCTGTTCATCACATTTAGCATAGAGCTTCAAGTTTATCATTCTGTTTTTAGGTCATGTATGGTAATCATATCAATACCATACTCTACTGTAAGATGTTTCACACTTACATCGCTATCCAGATTTTCCAACAGATTAAATTTCTGTGCTATAGATAAAAATAAATGCCTCCTCTTTTTCTTATCACTGTTACCCATTGGGGTATTTGCAGGCTTTTTTTAAAAAACAATTTGAACAATATCCTTATATCACAGAGAATAAGCAAGAAAAAAAAAACCACAGTGAGTAATACATGTAGATCTTGGCTCCATGTGGGGTATCACGGGGAACTGGCTGTTGGAAAATCAGGCCTGCACATGTACATTTTATTACCCTTTGTGAGTATGCGTGTGGAGGAATCTGGGCCTGTGCAGAAAAGATACATCACAGCTGGAGGGGCCTGGGTCTTTTTTTCCTTTGAGGACACTGAATAAACTGTGCTGTGTGCCTGAATTTTGACTGTGAACTGTCACATAATATCAGATGTGAAATTTTCTCTTATGGCATCATGTCGGTGCTCAAAAAGTTTTGGATTTTGGAGCTTTTAGGATTTAGGATTTCAGATTTTCAGATTAGGGATGTTCAACCTGTATATCTAACTCAGAAATGGCTCTGAGGTAGATATTAGCTTGTAAACATGCAGATTCGATAAAGCTAATTTTATAGAGAAAATCATGTAAACAGAGAAAGAAAGGAGAATCTCAAATGACAGATTCAAAGACACATACCTGAAAAATAGGCTCTGATAATCCTAGGAGCACCCTCTGAGCATTTGTAGGGCCTAAGAATCGATGCACAAGGGAAGACCAGCCCAGGGAAAAACGAAATACAATATCCTCTTGAAAATCTGAGCATAACTTGTGGCAATTTAGGTCATAACTGAGATCAAATTTCTTGCAAGGGATCAGTGTATGCAACTTATCCTGTACACCAGCTGGAAGCAATGGCTTCAAATTTTCTAGAAAGAACAAAATCACAACATTTATTTTAAGAAAGAGTAGCAAATAATGTTTTACCTTCAATGAAAGACCCAAAGGAAAATAAATGCTTTATCAGTGAGAGAAGAAAAAACCTATACATGACCTTGTAGACATAGATATTACCAATAATTTCTTGCTGAGATTGAAGCATTGAGGTGTTAACTTCACTCGTGCATCGATCGGCCAAGTTTCTTCCCATGCCATCTTCTATGTGTTTATTTAACTCCTGTTAACAATGGTAAATGCCCACATTATTTTTTTCTCCAAAAAGTATATAGATTTTATAAACACTTAAAAAATGGAGTAAATGCTAAAATGATCTTAATCTCATTCCAAGAATATATGGGGGACCCCCAAAAACCTGGAATTTATTTATTAAAAATTGTGTATTGGCCGGGCTTGGTGGCTCAGCCTGTAATCCCAGCACTTTGAGAGGCTGAGGCAAGTAAATTGCCTGAGCCCGCAGGTTCGAGACCAGTGTGGGCAACTTGGTGAGACTTTGTCTCTACAATAAATCAAAAATTAGCCGAGTGTGGTGGCACACGCCTATAGTCCCAGCTACTTGGAAGTCTGAGGCGGAAGGATTGCCGGAGCCCAGCAGGTGGAGGCTGCGGTGATCGTCAATGTGCCACTGCATTCCAGCCTGGGTGAGAGTAAGACTCCAACCCCCCCCAAAAAATTGAGACTTTATTCTTACAAGTTTAAACTTCAGTCAACTTCAAAGTAATCTCTGTTTGATGCAATACACCTATTGAGATGCTTTTCCCAAAAAATAGTTTTTGAACTCGCCAGTTTGGATGCATTTTAGTGCTTCTGCCTTTTTTTTTTTTTAAGCCTTTTCCACATCAGCAAAACTTTTCTCTTTAATAACTCTTTTCATCTGAGGAAACACAAAAAAGTCGCACAGGCTGGGTCAGGTGAATAGGAAAGTTGGGGCATGGGTGTCCATACTGTATTTTGGTCAAAAACTGCTGAAAACTCAGTGTGATGTGGGCAGGCATGTTGTCAGGGTGGAAGAACCAGCCACAACTCAGGACATTTCTTCTGTAAAACGTGATGCAACTTTCTCAAAACGTCCAGATCAAAACTATGGTTGACTGTTTGTTCTAAAGAAACAAATTCCAAGTATACTAAAAGGGCTCGCCCTCCAAAGAGATAATTCCAGGGTTTTTGAGTGGGTCCCCCTCATAGATTTTCTGTGTACTTTTATATACAAGATAGTCTGCATTTGTTACGCTGCACAAGAGAGGTAACAGTTCAATTGTGTTCTGATTGCCATGAAGACACTGAGATAACCGAACTAAATAACCAAGAGTATTGCATAAGGTAAAGAAACTGTCTCTGAATAATTTTAACTACACATTAACTCACACTTTTATATACTTTCAGTACACTTGGAGTAGGATGAAACTCAGAACAAAATTCATCAACCAAAACAGACAGTCGACAAATTTCGTCCGTCATTGCACATGAAACCTGAAAATATTAAAAAATCAGAGTTAAAAAATGTTTTAAAGATTACCAACTACTCAAAATATCAAATTAAAAAAAAAATTCTTTCAAGGTAACAGGAATCGCACTTTTAGCATTATCAAAAGTAATTTTCATTTCCAGATATTTTAATCATGAAGTTATTGTCACCCACCTTGTTTGCCACCTCCTCAGTAACCTCCCTAATTTTTTTCTTGACATCCAGTGTTAAAAGGTTCATCTGGTTTCGGATAAAGTCCAGTCTATCAATTTGGTCTTCTCTCTCTTCCATTGAATAAACCCTATTATTGTAAGAAGATTAATCAATAATCTTTAATACTGTATTAAAGTCCCAAAGCAATTAAAAGGGGTACTCATTCGTGTAATAAACCATCTGTTAGCATGATACAAGAAAAAAGAAATCTCATACTTAACATCTAAAAGGATTCGAATATTTCACTAATAGAATACTTTATATAGATGATTTGATACAAACTACTTTGTCTCTCTACCCATGTGGCACCTGAATCCTACAATGGGTAAAAAAACTCTAGTCTCCAAATACTTCAGATATGAAGAATTAAAACAGAACTCAATATTGACTTTAGTTAATAAATAAGAGTTAGCAAATGGCACCCTTTGAGCCAAATCTAGCCAGCTGCCAGCTTGTGTTAAAGTTTTCTTGAAATACAGCCAAATCATTTACCTATTATCTATCTATGGCTGCTTTTGCTCTAAAACTTCAGAAGTAAGTAGTTGCCAAAGAGACGGTATAGTCCACAATTTGCCTCTTTGTAAAACATTTGCTGAACCCTGGATGATATGGGAAAACAAAGACTTGAGATACTTAAAAAGTTCTCAAGACATTATGATTCTACAAACAATCCTAAAATCACATCTTGTTTTTGCCATATTCAGCTCGATGTTCTATATTTTAAAAGTTAGTAACAATGAAGTCAAGCCAGTAGACCAAATTTTAGGTACCGTAACAGAGCAACTGAGCTAGCAGGGACTGCTACAGTAACATAATTCATTGTATAGAGACTCTACACATTTTGAACATATGCATTTCTGAATAAGTGCTGATATCAAGGAAAAGACTTAAACGGGATATGAGGGGGACGTTGTTTCCAGCAAGAGCAAATACATTTAAAATTCCAATTTTACATCATCTTGGACTTAATCTTTAATACTGTATGTATTTCCTTCAACTGGCTTAAGCCCACTAAAGGTCTGACTGAGACTTCACATCACTACTTTTGTCACATCTATTAACATCCCGATCTTTCAGGCATACCATGCTTTTCATCAACAGTGTTGGTACTTTCATGCACTCACTGCTATCTTTCTAAAGGTAACAAATGGAATAAAATAGCGCAGAACAGTATGACACAGAGGGAACTGCTTACCAAGTCAACTTTCTGGTTGGCAGGTAGCATCACCTTATTTGTTCACCAGCCAATAAACAAAAAGCCACAAGTGACATAAAAGAGTGACTTCATTGTATCCACGTGTGAATATATGAAAGAACGTGTAGCATGCAAAAAGAGGATCACCTGTTTTGGACTTCTTCATACAATTCTGCTTGAAGACACTGTGCTCTTACTGCTTTATAAGATATC
Source organism: Tarsius wallacei (assembly GCA_963574415.1). Taxonomy (NCBI): domain Eukaryota; kingdom Metazoa; phylum Chordata; class Mammalia; order Primates; family Tarsiidae; genus Tarsius; species Tarsius wallacei. The sequence continues at coordinate 20,406 of CAUYQG010172776.1, forward strand.
TTAAAGCCACTAGACGTTTTAAAATCAAAATTCATACATAGGAATACCGAGATCAGGGAACTGTAAACAATGTGTGCAAGGTTACAGAACAAACAAATCTTTACACTTTCAAATATTCATTGAAAAATATAAGTAGGCATCAGTTAAACCCAAAAGGTTGATTTTAGCAAGAAAAGTATAAACAGTAAAATTTAAAAGCTGTCTTAACAAAAGTCTGACCAAAAAAACTAACATTTTTATGTTGCAATAAAATGAACTCATACCTTTTCTCTGCTGCTGCCACGTTTATTGAATCCATTATGTTTTTCACAGTATCTAGTATCTGTTTAGCTCTGATAGTGTGCTGTTCAAACTTTGTTTTCACTGCTGACTGCGAGATACACTCCTGCGAGGGGCCCAAGCCATAACACATTACTGTAATTCCATCCCAACATTTTCAGGAATTTAAACACAAAAACTTGCTGTTTGTAACTTTAACCAAAACAGAAATAAGGACAGAAAATAAATGCATGATAAACACAACTTAAAATTACAAAGGTTAAAAAAAAGTACAAGAATTCAAACATATAAAGGGATTTAACAGCAAGTCATATCTTTGTGTATTTTTACACAGTAATGTGCAATGGTTTGACTATAAGATTAAAAAAAAACGGGTACTATTTTCAATGTTTAAAAAGGGTTCTTCATTAGAATCACTACTTTTGTCTAAACAAACTTAAATCCAATTCTAGGCCATCTATATTCATTTTTTTCATACTTGCAATGGAAGTTTTAAAATGATTTGAGAATCAGATCTCTTCTTCATTAAAAAAAAAAAAAATTAGTTGAGTTATATGATGATTCATAAGGTTACCAAAAAGGATTTCTATGGATTAAAATGTGAACAATTTGAAAGATAATCTTTAACAACTAACAATCTAAGTAGTTATTTTAGAATGTTTAGAGAAAGATATCTGTAGCTATTTAAAAAATAATCCTGTTACTCTGACGAGAATACAGTGTGTGCACACAGGTCTGAATGATGCCCTCTCATTTGTTTTAGCTTCAAGCTAACTGCAGCTCACAACCCACTAATAGTTGAGCAAATCAATTCGTGTTTCATCATCAGTGCTTGCTTAAATAAAAGAGAATAACACATCAGAATGCATCACATATTGACGGATGTCTTATGAAATTTGTTTAAATATTCAATATATGCAATACTATTGGTTACCTAAGCGATATATAAACATATATTTACTAGGCTTCATCATGAAAGGTTACAAATTATTAAATTAACTGACCTCATTTCATTTTTACTTCACAAAAAGTCAAATTTCGCACTGACATAACATAGTATCTACTGTAAATGTTTTGTAGGGATAGGCTGGGAGTGGTGGCTCAAGCCTGTAATCCTAGCACTTTGGGAAGCTGAGCCCAGTGGAATGCCTGAGCCCACGGGTTCAAAACCAGCCTGGGCAACAAGGCGAGACCTCATCTCTACAATAAATAAAAAAATTAGCCAGGCATGGTAGCGTGCGCCTGTAGTTCTGGCTACTTGGAAGGCTGAGGCGAGAAGCATTGTCGGAACCCAGCAGGCCGATGCTGAGGTAGCCGTGAGCCTGCCACGGCACTCCAGCCTGGACAGAGTGAGACTCAAACTCAGAAAAAAAAAAAACGGGGATATACTAATTCTGAAACTTCTATGAATTCATCTTCTTTAACCTCTTTATATATTTAGCAAGTGTAATGGCTTCCATTACTGTCCCTTCTTTGTCAAAATAACTAGCTTTCAGGCTGGGCGTAGTAGCTCATGCCTGTAATCACAGCACTGTAGGAGGCCAAGGCAGGAGGATTGCTTGAGCCCAGGAGCTTGAGATCAGCCTGGGCAACATAGCAAGACTTCATCTCTACAAAAAAGAATCCAAAAATTATACCCACTACTCAGGAGGCGGAAGGATACCCTGAGCCCAGGAGGTTGAGCCTGTGGTGAGCTGTGATTGTGCCACCCACTGCCCTCCAACCGTGGTGACAGATTTATACCATGATTTAAAAAAAAAAAAAAAAAAAAGAAAGAAAGAAAGACAATTTAGCTATGGGGCACATGGAAGTAATTTATCAGTTAACAGTTTAACTCAGCACCCATTACTTTCTTGTTTCACCTAGCTTCACTTTTGCCCGTGAAAAGCTCATTTATGCATCACTCGTTTTCACTAATCGTGAAGAGATTAGTGATAGGAAGGTACAATGTTACTGTTCTGTACACACCTAAAGCAAATTCCTGGATGCTTTCTTTTTTAAAACCACCAATAATTATACAATAGTAATTATCTGAATTGCAAACTACTTATTTTTTAATGACTAAAACAAAGCTGTCATTTTAAGTAACTGCCAAATTAATTTCCACAAAAAATTATAATAAAAGCATAAAAATATTTTTAAAAGGAAGAGGTTAAAAGAAAATCTATAGTCCTCGATGAAGCAGATCTAGATATCAGCAATGAAGATCCAAATTTACAGAAAACAGCACAGTGTTAGAGCTAGACCAAACAAAAAGAAAAGATCTCCAAAAGTTATTAGGCAATATAAATTACTTTCTGATTCAAAAATATACAATGGTAAATACACATAAAGAAGAAAATAAGCAATTTTTTAATTAAAAAGCAGCCCACACTGGTGCTTCCACCAATCTGCAGGACATTAAGAGGCACCCTGAAAAAGGAACAGTCTATTATCAAATAAGTATAGGAAACATTAAGTTTCTTTTCTATCAGCATCCTTAATACACTAACATGCTAATTAATCTCTATGGGGAACAAATTTAGTAGACAGCAGCTCCCAGATTTATTTTATCAGGAACTCGGATTTTCTAAGTTTCAAATACTATACTATATCTAATTTAAATTCCATCTTGTCAGACTATATTGTAGTGTTTTAAAATTCATTAAAGTTGGGCATGGTGGCTCATGCCTGTAACCCCAGCACTTTGGGAGGCTAAGGTGAGAGGACTGCCTGAGTCCAGGGGTTTGAGACCAGTCTGGGCAACTTGGTGAGACCTCATCTCTACAATAAATCAATAAAAATTAGCTAGGCGTGGTCACACACGCTTGCAGTTTCAGCTACTTGGAAGGCTGAGGCAGAAGGATCGCCTAAGCCCAGCAGGTTGAGGTTGCTGTGGCTGTGAGCGTGCCACTGCACTCCTGCCTGACTGACAGAGTGAGATTCCAACTCAAAAAAGAAATAATAAAATAAGATAAAATTCATTAAAGATTTAGAACCAAATAATCATATTCCAGTTAAGACAGTTTTCTGATTTCCTAGTAACATATAAAGTGAGCTAATGATAAGTTATATATTTGTAAATACTAAAATAAGCTATAGATTTATAAATATTAAAATAAAATAAAACTAACAAACATTACACGTCCCTTCAATAACAGACCCTGCAAACACCCAACATGCTATTCACCACTCCCAACTTACTATTTTGATTTATTTTAGATCAACAGGAAAGTGTAAGAAAGACCAAAATGCCTCTCACCTAGAGGTACCAGATGTCAGCATCCAGTCTCATGTGTTCACCTCTCTTCTCTCCTCGCATACACCTACATATGTGCATATGTACATATATGGGGGCATACATTTTTATACATACTTATTTTTTTTTCCCTTGCTGAACAATTTGATGGGTCATTACAGCCATCAGGATCTTACTACTACATTCAATCAATACTTGTCTTCTAAGAGTGGGAACAATTTCCGACACAATCATGAAACAATTATATTCAAAACATTTACCATTGGGACAGTTCTATTACCCAACATAACATTTCAAGAACAAATTTTACCAATCATCTCAAGAATGTCCTTTATAACAAACTGACATTTTAAATAACAATTATTTTATAACTCTCTCTCCCACCATACAAACTATTAGGAATTAATGGTGGAACATTTGGGCAAAGAAATTTGAATTTCTAACTTGCCTTTAGAATAATACAGACCAAATGCATTTTGAAATTGTCCAAATGCAGTTTGATAACAATAAGTATATGTACTAATAGAATAACTTTGACTTTTTTATTGCTATTACTCAACATAATTTTCAAGTCTTCTTTTAACTGAATGTCCAAAAATACTTAGCTCCTTCTGAATCAAATGAATATGAAGCAGCCCATGACAAAGATCACACTGATCGATAAACACGATGAACTTGGCACTAAGTTTTTGTGTTCACAAAAATCACCTTATACGACTACAAAGAAAAATAAGCAAATCCTCAAAACAAAGAGAAAATGTATATAAAAGTCACACTTTATGACCACAATGGAAAGAAACCAAGAAATACTAAAAGTTGGTAAGAAGAGTCAAAACATCTTAATTTTAACAACTGTTTTATTAATAAAGGAAATGCCAAGAACTATAAATAAAAGCTATGATAAGAGACAATGAAAACTAAACTACATACTGAAAATCTTGACATACTCAAAACTATATTCACAAATTCCCAATCTTTTTTAAAAGAACAAAAAAACCAATGCAGCCGGGCTCGGTGGCTCAGCCTGTAATCCCGTGCCTTTGGGAGGCTGAGGTGAGTGGATTGCCTGAGCCCGTGGGTTCGAGACCCGCCCGGGCAACTTGGCGAGACCTCATCTCTACAATAAATCAAAAAATTAGCTGGGTGTTGTAGTGCGCGCCTGTAGTTCCAGCTCCTTGGAAGGCTGAGGCGGAAGGATCGCCGGAGCGGCCACTGCACTCCAGTCTGGGCGACAGTGAGACTCCAACTCAAAAAAAAAAAAAAAAAACCAATGCAACTTTAAAGGAAACTATGTTAAAGATTAACATAAAACTTAATGAATAAGACTCCAAAAATGGTATTGATTGATAAAGTAACCAAAGGCTGGCTCACAACCAGCCTAGACAACACAATGAGAGCATGGCTCTATATTAAGGGGAAAAAACAGCAGGGCCTTGGTCTTCAGATGATAAGTAATTGACAAATCCAATTAAGGCAATATATATATATATATATATATATATATATATATATATAATTATAAAAATATAAAAGTTAGAAAGGACGCGATTCTAAACAATGCTACCAAACTATGAATTCTCAGAAATGTACTCATTTCTAGAAAATCATACATTACCAAAACTAATTTAAGAAGTAACAAATCTCAGCTTTGAAAAAAGCTGACAAAAGCGGTCAATTGCCAAAAAATGCTTTTTAAACACATCCAGATATATATACATACACACACACACACACACACACACACACACACACACACATACACACACACACAAAGGGGATGCCAAAAAAATGTGTACATATTTTAAGTATGACACTCGCTCAAAAGATGACATTAATCAAATGAATGCTAGCATCACCATATGACAGGTAGGACAAAGAAAATGGCAGAAGCACAGCTGAGCGAACATACTATACATCGCTACTGTAATTTAATTCAACTTTGATAAGTCATACATAGATAACATCTCTTAAAATATGCATCCATTTTCTGGCGCGCGTGCGCACACACACACGCACACACACACACACACACACATTTTTCTGAGTGGGAGTTCTCACTTTGTCACCCAGGCTGGAGTGCAGTAGCTCATTCACAGCTACCACAGCCTTGACCTCCTGGGCGCAAATGATCCTTATGCCTCAGCTTTCCCAGTAGCTGGAGCTACAAGTGTGCACTACCACACCTGGATAATTTTTTGATTTATTGTAAAGATGAGGTCTTGCCAGGTTGCCCAGTAGTCTCAAACCCCTGTGCTCAGGCAATCCTCTCACCTTGGTTTTCCAAAATGCTAGGATTTACAGGCATGAGCCACAACACCCAGTCAGACATATATATACTTTTTAAATTTTTAACTTTTTTTTTTTTTAAATCAGGGTCTCACTCTGTCACCCAGGCTGCAGTGCAGTGGCATGATCACAGCTCCTTACAACCTCGACTTCCTGGACTCAGGCAATCCTTCTGCCTCGAAGTAGCTGGGACTACTGTAATTTAATTCAACTTTGATAAGTCATACACGCCTCCAGGCCCAGCTAATTTATTTTTTGTAGAAACTAGGTCTTGCTAAGTTGCCCAGGCTAGTTTCTAACTTCTGGGCTAAAGCACAGACGAAATATTTTTTTACCCAGCTGATTATTTTTTTAAATAAATTCAAGTAATTTTTAACTGATTCTCATTTTAGATATTTCAGTTTTATTTAAATAAAATTTCCAAACTCTAAAGGCTTACATTCTCCATGACTTTATGCAAAAGCTACTTAAATGAACTATTACAATAAAAATGAACTGCCAAGTTTTCTCTAAAAATACTTTAAAAAAAAAAAAAAAGCTCCTAACCCTGCCTGATTATTGCAACCACTTGGGAAGCTTTGAATGTACACAGATTCCTAGGCTAACCCCAGCCCCACAAGATCAGTCTTGGGGACAGGTCAGGAGACTGCAGTCTCTAAAGCAATTCATGTGATTCTGATCATCAACCAGGTTTGGGAAAAAATGCTCTACTGCACACTTTTTATTCTTCTCATTCCCATCTCTTCAAGGAGATACTCTGGGAAAGCAACAGGTATACCATGAACCAATATGAAGGAGGTATAAATGTATATCTGAACAACATATAATTTAGTAGAATAATCAACAATAAACATCCACAAAAAAATATAATTTTAGAAAAATAAAAAGGAAGGACAAGGAATAGAATAGTTCTTCTCCCTACATACTTTCCCCATGGTTGAAATAACTGATAAAAGGGAGGAGAGGAGGCTGAGGCAGGAAGACTGCTTGAGCCTACAAGTTTGAGGCTGCCATGAGCTATGATCACATCACAGCACTACACTCCAGCCTGGACAAAAGAGCAAAACTCTTACTCCAAAAAAAAAAAACTTTTTAAGAAAGGAGAGCATCAATTCTCTTTTGACAGCAAAAAGAAAATGAACAATGGTCTCTGAGTAACTGGGACTTCACATATCCAATGGCTTAGCTTAGGAGGACATCTACTGATAACCCAGGGGCCTCTGAACAATCAGCGATGTCACCAAGATAGCTGGTATTGGGTTTTCTTTCATCCACTTTGTCTTCATCTGTCTAATGACCTTTTTCTCCCACACCAAATCAAAGGAGAGAGATTATAAGCAAAATTTTTTTTTTTAACTTTAAAAATTCTGCCACATAGATTCAATATTTCATGTCCCTATTAAGGCAATTACTACTTATAAGAAGGAGTGATTATACATGGCAGTTTCTTCAATGCTAAATAAAGTCTTTGGGTTCATTCCTAAGTGGGAAGATGATCTGGACTATTAGATCTAAATAAAAATTCAGAAGGTTAACATCTAAAGAACTTTTCAGTCAAATGTACTATGTTATCCTCCCTCCCCGTCAGTCACTCACATGTTTAGTAGCTTCCTACCAGATTTCTAAAGTGCTGGAGCTATACCTTGATTTTGTTGTACTCACTTATTTGATCAGAATGTATGGCACAGAATGTGGAGAATGCACAAGTGGTGACAAAGTCAAGAAATATAACAAAATGTTGTCAGATGGCATAAATCATGTTCTCTATATTTCTATTAATAGTATGGTATGAAAGAAAAAAAGGTTAATCTTCATTTTATTCTGTTATCCATTCTAACATCAATTACATCTGTCTGCTCTTGCTCCAAATTACTGAATACAGATAATTCTATTCATTGCATAACACAAGCAATTCTGGAAAAGAGCTTCTCGCCTATATGTACATAGAGAAAAAAAATAAGAAATAAATTGTCATCTTTAATTCTCTGTTCTTACAGATCATTCATTTTGCAGGGCCTTCCTTTATTCAAACTTTCCGTGTTTCATTGCTGTATCAGTAACTACACTAAATAACAACACAGGTTATTGGCAAAGATAATGAAAATAGAAAATTATACTCTCCAACCAGTACAAGAATTTTGTATTAGCCAATATAATCACAAAATTCCTACCTCAAAGATTTGTTCAAAATTCTGAAACTCCTGTAATCTTGTCTGAAATCCTTCAGCAAGTGCCCCACCTATAATATAAGGCAGAAATTTTAAAGCCTAGTATATAGCAAGATACAATTCCCATCATGCCACTTATTTTGTAATCTGTTTTTACATTAAAAGGAACCCTATAATTAATACATACCACCTTCTGGCATCCCCTGTGCTTTGTGCTTTCTAGCACTAAGAACTTCCTTTGCTGAAACAAAGAAGATACGATTCCTTGCTTCTAAAGAATCCACAACTTTAAGCTCCTCCACCAAGAAATGCAAGCATCTTTCCATGTGCTGTCTGCGTACCTACAGAGAAAATAATAGTATTAAAATAATACTAATCCCTGCAGCACAGTGACTCACATCTGTAATCCCAGCACTTCAAGTGGCCAAAGTGGGAGGATCTCTTGAACCCAAGAGTTCAAGACCAGTTTAGGCAACACAGTGAGATCTTGTCTCTACCAAAAAAACCAAAAATATTAGCCAGGCACGATGATGTGCACCTGTAGTCCCAGCTACTGGGGAGGCTGAGACAGAAGGATCACCTCAGTCCAGGAGGTGAAGACCACAGTGAGCCACAATCGTGCCACTGTACTCCAGCCTGGATGAGAGTGAGACCCAGACTCAATTTTAAAAAAGGGGGGGGTTAATATTTTTTCTTATTATTCTTTTTCTGTAATACAGCTAATAATGCCAAATCAGAAAGTGCTATAATACAACTTTTTATTGTAAAATCAGAACATAAAAGGCATAATTAAGATTGGAAAGAATGTATTAACTGAGATTTAGAAGTACAATGCTGGGTTTAAGATTAACACTTAGTGCAGTGGCTCAGGCCTGTAATCCCAGCACTTTGAGAGGCAGAAGCAGGAGGATTGCTTGAACCCAGGACTTCAAGACCAGCCTGGACAACTGGTGAGATCTTATCTCTACAATAAATCAAAAAATTAGTCAAGCGTGGTGGTGTGAGCCTGTAGTTGCAGCTACTTGGAATGCTGAAACAAAAGGATCACCTGTGCCCAGCAGGTCAAGGCTGTGGTACTTGTAAGTGTGCCACCAGCCTGGGGGACAGTGAGACTCCAAATAAAATAAAAAAAAAAATTAGCACTTGGGCATTAAAGTGAAGATGAAGGTTTAGAAGTTACAGTTTACTACTAGACTTTAGCATTATGACTGTGATAAGGTATCTTTACCTTAAGATTTATGAAAATTAAGCTAAACAGGAATGCTGAACCCTTTGTGGAAAAATAGTTTATGGGTAGTATTTTCTAATTCTGCTGTGACTATGTGAGACCCTAACTTGAAAGAGTATGATTACAAGACAAAAATAGTAGAAGGATAGAAATAAAAAAATTCCAATGGCAGGAGGGAATGAAAGCAAATAATCTAACATGATGAGACAGTACAAGTTCTATCTTGTTTTTTGTATTTTCTATAATAATCTCATACTCTCATGCAGTTGAACAACCAGAAAAATTAGTCTCTAGTGTTAAGAGTCACGGTAAGTGAACAGGGTTACCCTTGGGAGGTAGGACAGAGGCTGCAAGGAGGCACAAAGGGGTTGCTGGGTATTGCGATGTTCTGCTTTTGGAGCTGGATCTGACACAGGTGGGTTAAATTGTAAAATTCACTGAGCTGGACAATTATGACTTATGCACTTTTCTATTATGTATATTATATTACGTTTCAATAAAAAGTTAAAACAAAACCAAAGTTTGAAGCTCTGAAATGATTAGATAGTTCTTTTGTAACACAATTTTCTCTCAAAATAGATTCAGACTTTGGTCTCTACGACATGCACACTTCAGGTTTTCTCTAACTATATTCTTTTTACAAGAGAATAACTGCTTTAATATTCTATTCTATAAGTTATCCTGTTTTCTCAGATAACACTGCACACAAATATATTTCAAAACTTAAAGAAAAAATAACTTACATCTTCCATATATTCTGGCTCTGATGCGGAGGCATCCCAACGATTATTCAGAATGAAAATATTAGGCTTGGAAAGCCGCTCATTCACCTTGTGAAAAAAATGTTTTTCCTGAAAAACATCAAAACTTCCATAGTATGTTCACTTTTAAAATATATTTTGCATTCATTTACAATTGAAATATTATTTTAATGTAAAAGTATGAACCATTTACACAACAGTAATTAACACCATTGATAAAAGATCCCAAAACACTCTGTGCACATTAAACTTTTTTTAATTTTTTTTTTTTTTTTTTTTTTTGAGTTGGAGTCTCACTCTGTCGCCCAGACTGGAGTGCAGTGGCCGGACGGCCACTGCAGCCTCGACCTGCTGGGCTCCGGTGATCCTTCCACCTCAGCCTTCCAAGTAGCTGGAACTACAGGTGCGCACTACCACACCCGGCTAATTTTTTGATTTATTGTAGAGATGAGGTCTCGCCAAGTTGCCCAGGCGGGTCTCGAACCCGCAGCCTCAGGCAATTCACTCACCTCAGCCTCCCAAGACGTGGGATTACAGGCTGAGCCACCGAGCCTGGCTACATTAAGCTTTTCAAGATGAAAAAACAGGCCAAGCCAG